>PVKS010024472.1:0-31037 GCA_004027875.1 Aplodontia rufa
GAACAGTCCAGTAACAAGACACCTGTGTCCCCTGACACTTGTTCCCAGAGGAAGAAAGCCAGCCCCACTTAGCACTTCCCAACCTCCAGCTCAGCAACAGAAGAAGCAGCGTCCAGGCTCACTCGCCCCTTATGGAGTGGGGTCCTGCTGAGAGCATCAGGAAAGTGTAGCTCCCCCAGCAGGGATGCAAGTGGGAACACTCCTTTACCCTGGGAGACCCTGAGCAAGCGAGGAGGTGCTACAGGGCCCCCCAGCCAGGCCCTCGGAGTCTCCATTCCCTTCTGGGCCCAAGATTCTCCTGCCTTGCCATGAGCTTCCCTGGCTGCCAGAGGACAGCACGGAGACCACCCCATTGAGGAGTGGGGTGGTCCAGCCTGGGGAACCCTTCTGTCCTCCGAGGCAGCCACAGCAGGGGCTCGAGGTCCACCTGCACTGGGTAAAATCAAACTGCACACACCCTGAAATTAAACTCCCGCTAGAACCAGAGTCCACAAGAGAAAACAGAGATGCACTAAACAGAAGGACTGCACTAAGATGAAAGATCGAAGCAGGACCCGGCATCTCTTAGAACAACAGGCACTGTGTTCAGGACAAGATGTTTAAAAGTCACCATTCCTACTAAGAGCTGCAGAAATAAAGAGTTGAATGGAGAGAGACCAGCAAGTGACACCAAAACCGAGAGGAGCTAGACGTTGGGATTATTCAACAAGGACTTTGAAGTAAGTGTCATAAACGCACTTTAATAATCACAAATTCTTAAAGCACACGCAAAAAATGGAGAAATCTCAGCAATGAAGTAGACATCATAGAAAAGAACCAAACAGAAACATAGATTATGGAACAGAGAAATTTAGTAACCAGAAAGAGCACGGTACTTAGAAGGACACATCGATTTGAATGGCAGCAGATTCTCATCTGAAACCATAGACCAGAAGTACGTGGCACAGTGGAGTAATCCTCCACTTCTGCAGGTTCTGCACCCTTGGATTCCACCAACCAGGGATTGAAAATACTCAGAAACAGGCCGGATACAGAGGCGCACACCTGTCGTCCCAGCAGCTAGGGAGGCTGAGGCAGGAGGATCACAAGTTCAAAGCCAGCCTCAGCAACTTATGGAGACTCTAAGCAACTTAGCAAGACCCTGTCTCAAAAGTTAAAAAAAGAGGGGGAGTGGAGGGATTGTTGGGCATGTGGCTCATCTGTACTGAATATACACAGGCATTTTTTCTTAGCACTGTCCCTAATACAGTATAACTCTTCACATGCTATTTAGGTCTTGAATATAAACTAATGTGGGAGAAGCCCCCTACCCATAATCTTAACAAGCCCCTGAAACTCCCTGACTGAACAAAAGGGAGTTTTTATTCTGTGAGCTAACAAAGCTTTTGCAACGAGCTTGCGTGGTTTATGTCTGCAAATGCTTCCTGCTTCCCGTATGAGTGAAAAACTGTGAGACTCTCCAAGACTTTTTCTTTCTCTTCTTCCTCCTAAAAAGCTGCATGTCTTTGTTAATAACCAATTATTTTGTAACTTTTCACGGCTAGCCAAACAAAATGAAACAAAAAACTAAACGTTTCTGTAACCACCCAAGAGGGTATAAATCTCTAGGAGAACCACTTTCTGGTGCTGAAGACTTTAGGCAACCAATTGCCCCTTCAGCCTGGCTGCAGACAAATTAAACCTGAGCCTCACCTGTCCTGTATCAAAACTAGGGATGATTTAAAGTGCATGGGAGGGTGTGTAGTTGAGTACAAATGCTACACCACTTAGTGTAAGGCACCTTAGCATCCATGGAATGTGGTACCCTTGGGGAGGAGATCCTGGAACCAATATCTTGTGAATATGGAGGGACAACGGTATTTTTCAAGTTGCAAAAGAACTTTAGACAACAAATTTTTATATCCAGTGAAACTATCTTTCAGAAATAAAAAAGAAATAAAAACATTCTGAGATGAGGGAAATATAAAATAATTTTTTCTAATTTAAAGACCTATAGAAGGAAATTCTTCAAATAGAGGGGAAAGATAAAAGGACTCTCAGAACACAGTGAAGAGGGAAGACTACAGTGAGCATCTGGGTAATGGGTACAAGTGATGGACTCTTCTCCTCATGAGCTTTACGACTCATGTTTGATGACTGAAACAAATAAAATTCCTGCTGCCGTCCAAGTCAGTGACATTTAACATGGGAAGATGAGGGTGTTGGGAAGATGAGGGTGTTGCGGCCATAGTCGACCCCTCCACTCCCCAAACCAAGATGAAATCTGGTTCCTGCACTTGACCTGGAGAAGCAGAATATCAGCACCAAGAGGCTGCTGCAGCGTGTGTGTTTGTGAAACCACCATACAGAGAGTCTCCAAAACGCCGAAAATAAACGAAGATGGGATCCTAGAATATGTCCCAGTGACCCACAGAAAGACAAGAAAAGCAAGCCAGAGGGGCGAGAACCAGAACAAACATTCAGAAAAGAAATGTGGGCATACGGACAACTACATTAAATGTAAATGGTTTAAATATACAAATCAGATAGATGGACAGAGATCAGCAAAGTGAGTAAAAAATTATAACCCAACTGCATGTTGCTTGCAACCTTACTTTAAATTCAATGGCATAGTGCGATTGAAAGCAAAAGATGGAACGGATATGCCATGGATATATCAATCAATTTGCCTCCATGACTTTCTTCTACGTGGCAATAAATGTGTCTCCCAGACCCTCTCCAGCCTCACACTCTCAATTCCCGTCCGAACTCTGAGCAAGAACTCTAACTGGTACAGCTTAGGTCTGGGACTAACCCTACAATCAAAGAATAAGACTTTACTGATGGAGCCCCACGGTGAGAGGAGAGGGAGAAATAAAATGTTTCCTAAAAGAAAGAAAAATTAGGAAGCAAAGATAATAGCTGTCCATTAGCAATGCATCTCACTCCTTTATGCGGGTGTTCAACTCACTACCCCCAAAATCAAAATAAAGCAAACTAAGCGGAGCCTTTTCTCATGGAAGAAGAGAAATGCCCTTGGTGCATTTTCTTTCTGGTCAGCTCTCAATGGTCAGCTAAACTCTCTTGCTTAACCTTATCTGCTCATTCTACAAATCCCCAGTCCAAACAGGGATAGGAACAGAGCACGTGGCCGCAGAGCCTTGGCCAAATTTTGGTGTTCAGGGAACGGGATTGAACTCCACACCTCATGAGCTCAACCTGTGGGTAGGCATAGCACATTTTGGGTTCGCTTCCAACTTAATCAATATTTGCAGAAGAAATTTGTTTAAAATTTTTGTGAGTTAAAAGCAATTATGAAAAATGCAACCGCTTTCTCTTTCCAGTGTTGGGCTGAACAACACTGGAATAACTGAATAACGCTGAAGTTATTTTTGTAGTTGGTTGGTAAAGCCAGAGCTTTGTGTATTTGGTGGAAGAGGTTGCGATGAGTAGGTAATTTTCAACGAATGCCGTCACTCCACAAATATCCTGGGCTGCTCATATGCCAGCCCCTCTGCTAGGCTGTGGATACAGGGAGAATGTGCTCCCTGACCAGAAGGGGCTCACAGACACGGGAAGAGGATACATAAAAATATGATACTAAGAAAAACGGAAAGACATTTCAGCACTTGGGTGCTGAGAGGGGCCGGGGCTAGGATGCAAGCAGGTTTGCCCAAAGGAAGTGTTGCTCTCCATTAAGCATCTGTTTGTATGTCTTTCTCCAGCTTCTTGCTCATTCTCCCTCTTCCTTCCCTTCTTCTGGGATAAAACGTGAACCATGTTCACAATGGTACAGGCCTATAGGAAATCTAACTAATCACCAGTACTGCACAAGGATCTCAGAATAGTTAATAATAGAGGAAGTCTTGTTCAGGAGGAAGATTCATTGTTTAGGAGAAGAAAACTGATCTGTGCAGTTAATGTCCTTCCAAGGAAAAGTAGGTTAAAAAAATGTTAGGAGGTCAGTATAGGTTTCCCTACAGTTGAAAGAGGAACAATTTTGAGATCAGAAATAGTTATTTGTGGGGTGGGTTTGATGTTTATTTCAGAGACAGGGTTTTGCATGTTGCCAGGCTGGCCTCGAACTCATGGGCTAGAAGGAGCCTCCCCTCTCAGCCTCCCAAGTAGCTGGGAGTACAGGGGCACGCGGCCACACTTCCCTCTGCCACACTCTTCTGCCACAATGTTCAGCCTTACCTAGAGCCCCAGGAATGGAGCCGGCCTTCTATCAAACTGCAAGCCCCCAAAATAAACCTTGCCTATGAAAATTGTTCTTGTCAGGTCCTTGGGGCACAGCAACTAAAAAGCTGATTGAAACACCAGTGTCACCATAGGTGTCTTCATAAGAAGGAGGCAGAGGGCAACTCCTCTGTAGAAGAGGAAGGTGGTGATAAAGCCACCACGTAAGCAGGGACAGAGGGAGGGGACCCCAGTCCCACCATGGGATGGCCTCCAGATGCTGAGAAAGCAGGGGTGCAGATTGTCCCCTAGGGCCTCCTGAGGAGTCACAGCTCAGCCGACACCTTGATTTTGGCCAAGGAAAACCTAGGTTGGGACGGAAGAACGTGAGTGGATGGAGGTGCGTTGCTTCCAGCTACTGTGCTGGTGATGGCTTGTTAGCAGCAGCAGAGGGATGCTCGCACAGTAGGCCTTGCTGAGCAGTTTGCTCATCTGTTAGGAGGAGGTGATTCCACGGACCTCATGGCTGCAGTGGGGATGGAGCTCATGTGGGTGTGGCTGCTAGTGCAGCCATGTGCTGTGGCTCGAAGGTCCCCTGCAGGACATTTGTTGAAGTGCAGTCACCCTTGCAGCTTGGGCTTGGCCTTGAGACCTCCTCGAAGTCGCAATTGGGTCAACCCCGCTGTTGGCGAGCTGGTTGGTCACCACGGGGGTGGGTTTCTGATGAAGCACTTTTACTCTATTTGTGCTCTCTCTTGCCCCTTCATTTTCCTGCCATAGGGTGACGCAGCCCAGAAGTCCTGGCCTGATGTTGTCTTCTTGTCTTCGACTTCCCAGTCTCCAATATTGTGAGCCAAATAAACTTTTTTTTTTAATAAATCACCCCGTCTGGGGATTCTATTACAGCAACAGAAAGCTGAGTAGGACACCACTGTTACAGCAAACTCTCAGAGGACTGCTCCTCTCACCCTGCCACTAACCGTCCCCACAGGCTCTGAGGAAGGAGGTGACTGCCAAGTGCCCACAGGCTCGCAGGTCCAGGCTCAGAACAATGGCGCTTTCCAGCTTCCATGAGAGATGGTCCCAGGCAGGTGCCCAGGAAGACTCACTGATATGAGGGCACATCTGTGTAAGAGTCAGGGGCACCAGTGCAGGCGTCCCCAGACCCATTACTTGCTGCTGCTGACCTCTTGCTGACCAGCTGCTATGGGGAGGTGGAGTCAGTGTGATCATGACTTCCGCAAGTCCATGCCATGTTTGAAGATCGTCACTGCATGGTGACGTCACTGTTCATGGTGCAGCATGAACAGTTTCCAGGCTCAGGGAGCCATGTCCCTCTCAGGAGCAGCCTCAGCCCCTCACTCAGGGAAGGGGTTGTGCATTTCAAGCTTGGAGCCTCAGTCGGGATGTACTCCTCCCAAAAGCAGAGAAGAAAGGCACTGCTGAGTCTCGGACAGGCAAGAGAGGGTCCCAGGAGCCCCCTGCAAGTTTCCCAGTTTATTGGTTATGTCATATAGAAGGCAGAGTAAAGTCATTTCCTCCCAGATCTGTCACAGCCTTCCAGCATCAGGAGGGCTGGGCTCCGGGGACGATGCCTTGGAGACATCGCAGCCGTGAGCTCAGACAGGAAGCCATCATCTCGTGTGAGAAGGGGTCTGAAACAAGCCCGGGCTGCTTGGCATCAATGCACCTGCGCTGTGTCAGTGAACGGCCTCGCTGCAGGCACGCAGCGCTCCAGACTCGGAATCTGTGACCAATTTCTTGCTCTGCAGAGAGGTCATTAACTTAAATAATGTTCATTTCTTTTGTGCACATTCTCTTTAGTCCAGAGTTTACATGAACTCAAGATGATTCCCATAAGCAGTGAATGACTTACTTGTCTTTAAAAAATACGTTGGGTGGTGGGGAAGACAGTGATAGAAGGGAGGGGTGACGAGCCAGTGACCCCACTGCAAGTGTGTAGCCAGAAGCACTGGAGTGAGGGAAGGACAGTATCCATTCTCCCATTTGTGTAGTGGTATTATTCTCAAGAGTCAAGAGGAGGATGCAACCCAAGTGCTACCAGGGACAAATGATTAAATAAAATGTGACATGCACAATGGAATATTACTGAGCCTTGACAGGGATGACAAAGCCGATAGGAGCCACGGTGTGGAGGAGCTCCACTGTGTGGAGGAGCTCATGCTAAGTGCACGGGCACTGTGGGGTCTACTTATGTGAGGTTCCTGGAGCAGCAGACTCAGAGGTACAATGTAGACTTGATTTTCCATGGCTTAGAGGGACAGGGAGGTCATCCTCAGTGGTTACAGAGTTCCAGTTGGAGAAGACGAGGAAGTTCTGAAGATGGAAGGTGACGATGATTGACAACAGCGTGAATGTCCTTAAGGCCACCAGTGTACACTTGAAAGCATTAAGAAGGTCGGCTTTAGCTACACGTATTCTCAAAGAGGGCTGAGGAGCCAGGGACACAGTGACTTGTGCTGGGGCAGGGCTCCTGCAGTCGCCGGAGAAGAGTGCAGACCTGAAGCTCTGGCTGCACCCGGCATGGATTCCACCAGCATTTGTGGTTTTTAAGCTCCTGGGTGAGCCCTGTGGCCACTGAGCTGGAGAAGCCCTGCTGGGGACCTCACCGCTCAACTCCAGCCATCGGGGCAGCACTAACACCACCAGTATCCAGGCCTCCCCTGAGCCCGGCTCCTCCTCTCATTCCAGCCCACAGGTGCCTCGGAGTAGGGGAAACAAGACGCCATTTATTTGGGACATAGAGATTTATTGAGCACCTGCTACATGGTAGGGGAGCTGTAATCGGTGCAAACAGAGCGAGAGAACTGCCCGCGAGCCTGTGTGGAGCAGGAACCCAGCATGCGCACCGGCCTGGCCCCGCGTCCAGGCTGTGCAGGAGGAAGTGGCTGAGAACAGGCAGGGCCACAGAAGGCGCTCTGGGGGGACTTCACACGGGACCCCAGAAAGAGCAGGTAGGCAGTGTCTCCGCAGCTCTCAGCGACAGCTTGTGTCCCCTTCACAGTAGAACCCGTGTTCTAGCTACTAACCTCATTCCTTCTAGTAAGGGTCTCACTCTTCATGAGCGCCCTGGGAAAGCCTGACTCAGAACTGATGTTCAAGCATCTAGCCACACACACTGCTTTTTTTATTTCTCCCTTTCTTTCTCTCTTTCTCTTTCTCTTTCTTTCTCTCTCTCTCTCTCTTTCTTTTTCTCTCTCTCGACGTTGTTTCAAGGCAAGCATTTCCCCAGAGGGTCAACGCTTCCTAATGAGCTTTGCGAGGTGCATTTTCTGTTTCTTTTCCTCCTTTTCTGCTCCCACGCCCCCCAGGTTCTCGTCCGACTCCCCAGGTTCAGCAGCTTCTGCCTGCTGCTATAGAGGAGATCACGTCTCCCACATTCATTTGTTCAAGTCAACGTGGCTGGGTCTGCACTTGGGGTCTTTAGAGACAGTGAGGCTTAAGTAAAGTCATAGGGGGACCACGGGACCTTGACCCGCAGTGTGGGGAGAGAGTTCTCTTTCTCCCCCGGGGAGGGCTCGGCCAGGAGGCCTCAAGCCGGGAAGGGAGCCCTCGCTAGGACCTGTCCGCGCTGACCGCTCCAGACCTGCAGGAGGAACTTTCTGGGATTCCGTGAAGGCAGCCCCGGTCTGCCTGAGACAGGCACTGCATCCGCTGGAACCTCTGCTCCCTCCTCCCGCTGCCTCCCCTTCTCGACCCGATGCCTAAGAGGCACTTCAGGCTTCACCGGTGCAAAGCCGAGTCCTGGTCACCCTCCACGCCTGCTCGGCTCGCCGCCTCGGCCACCTGTGCAGGATAAGGACCACCCCAAAGGTGCCCCTCACCGGGCCCACCAGCTCTTGCCACTAACTGGGCCAACAGGGTGTCCTGAGCTCTTCCTTCAGGCTGTGTCCACGCCAGTCCCCTGTGTGGCTGCCATCCCTGGTGCAAGCTGTCCCCACATCCTGCCTGGGTGGTGCAGGGCCTCCTTGGGGGTCTCCCCAACTCTGCTGTGACCCCCCTGTTGTCCAAAAGCAGCCAACTGCTCCACCCCAGACTATAGGTGCTGGCGGCTGCTGCTTTGCCTTCTCAGAGTAAGGGCAGGACCCTGCCACCGCCCCTCCCACCCGTCACCCCAAGCTCACTTCCACCCCAAGGTTCTTTGCAGGTTCCCCCTGAGGCTTTGCTGCTCCTGTTGCCTGGCTCCTCCCTCAGCTCTCCGGGTCGTCACTTTGTCCCCATTCCACCTGTGTAGCCAAGGCCCTCACCTGCTCTGTGCTCCCGTCCCTTCCGAGGAACTGTGCTACGTCTCACCTTCCTAACGGGATGCGGAATTCACTTAGGTTCCAGTTACACTCTGTCCCCTCGCAGGACAGCGGTGACATCCGTCTTGTTCCCGCTGTTCCCCTAGTGCCCCTAATCGCGCATGCATGGGGAGATGGTCGGGATCTGTTGAATAACCAGAGGAATGCGTTTGTATGTGTGGCCAAGTCCCTTGGCGCACCTTCCTGGAAGCCCACTGTCGTGGTCCCATGCAGGAGTGGGAGCTCGGGGGCTCCCGTGCCATCTCCCAGGTCATGGCTGTGTGGGGCTCGCTTAGAACTTAGATCTACTTGGAATTTGTCTCTGGTGTAAAGTAGGAAAATAAGCTTTGAATACACCTGATTTGTCTGTTTTCCAAAACCCTGTATTTCCCTGATGATTAAAGTCTAATTTTTAGGCATAATTCTTAACGTACTTGATGCAGGCTCTGGACCTTGTATTACACTCCATTGATACGATGATTTCCTGTTACTCCAGTTAGCAAACTCTTTTCATGATATGAAAGGCTTCTATTCCTTTTGAAAATTAGAATTTACAGATGTTCCTTTCTTTATTTCCTCTTTTGAAGAGTTGGTTCTGATATATCAATTCCACTGGGTATTAATTTCTTTTGTAGCTAAGTAACGTGTACTTACAGTTTAATAATGACTTTTTAAAAGATTTATTTGGTAATTCAAGGTTTTTTTCAAAGGGGCAGGGATGGGATGTTCTGTTTACTTATTCCCACTCACTCCAGAATCCGAGGACTCTTTTCTGGGTCCAGTGTTGACCGCAGCTCCCAGGATCTCAGATGTTTTCATTGTCATTTGTCCAAACGCTCCACAGTCATACTTCTCATATCCTCTGTTTTCAAGAGAAGTTTAGGCCAATGTTTTTAATTTGCCATAAATTTACTCTTATTGTTATTTGAGTAATATTGCTTTGTTTCAAATCTCTATTATTGTGGTCAAAAGACAAGTTCTATAAATTTTCTAATTTTGAAAGAGAAATTTTTTGAACCTTTTCTTTACACTTTCAAAAGTGGTCATTTTCTGAAAATGTCGCTAAGAATCTCGTGAAGAATGCACATTCTGTTTGTAGGAATTAGGTCTGGTGCATCCTTCAAGTGGAGCTCAACAGCTGTTTTATTCACTTCCCTCCATTTCGTAATCGGAGCCTGGGTGAAGCTCAGAGAGAAGAGAGTTTGACCAACAGGGTTCCCCACTGAGCGTTCCTGTTGTTGCTTTCTCCTTGCCTTTGTAAGCTTTTGTTTGTTTGTTTTTGGGGGGTTGTTTTTTGGGGTTTTGATTTTTTTTTTTTTGCTTTCTGTGTTTTGAGTGGCGTGTGTTTGTTTTTGGGGGGGTTGTTTTTTGGGGTTTTGATTTTTTTGTTTCTTTTTTTGCTTTCTGTGTTTTGAGTGGCATGTATTTGTTTTGGGGGGGCTGTTTTTTGGGGTTTTGATTTTTTTTTTTTGCTTTCTGTGTTTTGAGTGGCGTGTGTTTGTTTTTGACTAGCACTGGTGACACCCTTAGTCTGTTTAAATGTACCTTTGTCGTGAGCTCCTATTTTATGGCCTTTGCCAAGGTCTCTGTATTTAAAAAAAAACAAAAAACCTGCTACTTGTGGTATATTTAACACATCTTTAATCTTTGGATAGCTGAACAACTGCATTCTTCTTGTGTTCTGGGGACAGTGTGGCAGGGGAGCCAGGCCAGGGACAGCAGTCCTGGTGCCTGTCCTTGTTCACCCTGGGATTTGTCTGGTTGGTACACACTGTAGCCCAGCCCTGATTTGCAAGCCATGGTCCTGTTTCTTCCTCTTCTTCCACCCCTCCATGATGCTCCAGGGACAGTTCCTTTCTTAGTGTCTTGCAGAGCCAAAGACCTAGAAATGCAATTGACCAAGGATGACATGTGACACTGGACCAGCGTGCAGCTGTGACATGTTTGTTCTGTTTCTGTACCAGACTCATTGCCCCAGGCCTTAAAATTCATCCCTCATTTGATTACAAAATTTACATGATACCTCCGTCTCTGTAGGAGATTTCAATGAAGGTCTCAAGGGTACAGTACTGGTTTCATCTAGGTAGCGATTCTGTCTTAAAAATAAATACAAGTGGGTTAAAGCAAGGTACACACCAAGCATTTATAAGTATGTCACTGTATATACTACGGTCATATATATACAAAATGAAATGTTCTTCATAGGTATAAGAATTATGCCACTGTACTTGGATATTTTAAGAAAAATATAGGACCCAGAAAGAGAGGTAAGGGATCTGGGGAATGGGAGGAGGGAGGTAGTGGGGTGGGGTGGGGGGTATTGATCAAATTGTATTGCTGTGTTATGTGCACCTATGAATATGTGACTACAAATCCCATCATTATTTACAGCTGTAATGCACCAATAAAAAAACTAAGAAAAAAATACTTCTGCTCTTAAAAATTCCACTTCCAGGGTTGGAACTGTGGCTTGGTGGTTATGGCGCTTGCCCAGAATGCACCAGTATGTGAGTTCAAACCCCAGCACCACGTACACAACGAAGTCTTGGAGCAATGAAGGTCACATGAAAAACTAAATAAAAATTGCTTCTCTCTCTCTCTCTCACTATCCCTCTCTCTTTTAAAAAAAATCCCCCTTCAGGAGGCTGGAGTGATGGCTCAGTGGTGGCTTGCCTGGCATGCGCAAAAGGATGTGGGTTCAAACCCCAGCACCACGTACACAACAAGGTCTCAGAGCAATGAAAGCTACGTGAAAAACTAAATAAAATTGATCCTCTCTGTCTCTCTCTTACACACTGTCCCTCTCTCTCTTTAAAAAAAAATTCCACCTCCATTTCTAACTATCCCCCTCCTCCTTTCCTCTTCTCTCCTTGCTCTATCAAAATTCTTATGTCTAATGCAAAACAATCAGGACATTTTTGTGTGTACATGCATCTTGTCTTTCTTGAGTAATTAAATGGTTTTCTTCCTTAAGAAAAGCAGGTTACTTTTTAGGAGAAATTCTGGTGCCAACTGTGCATGTAATTGTGATTCCTTAACAATCTTGAAAGTGGGATTTTAAGTATGATTACGTCAAAAACTTAGAAAAAATACTATTCCTCAAAATAAAAGATTTAAGAAAACACAGTGCTCAGAGGAGACGTGGGGTGTGTGGCTTCAGGCCCCCGGTCCCTTCTCTTTGGACTGTGTCTTTAAACGCGATGGGGTGCAGCCCATTGGATCTGGGCTGACTCTCAGGCTGGACCAGGCACGCAGTCTTGTGAGGTTTGGGGCAGCACCTACATCACCAGGTAATCAGCGTCTGATTGAAAACCACACTCCTGGCAGACTCCGCTCTGGCCCTGCTCGACAGACGTTGGTACAGAATGACCTCCGACTGGTGCATCAGAACACTGAGCCCTACATGTTCACCTGCTGTTCTTCATCCCTTTAAATGACCACTGAGGTCCATCCCACGCCAGCCACGAAGTGGAGGGCTGTCCCCTTGAACCTGTCCCTTCCCTTCCAGCTGCCAGAACCCCAACTTGTTCAGATATCTGTGCAGCCTCCTGTGGCCACGTACATCAGCTGACCCCATGCAAGGCATCAAGGTGAGGCTGGGAGGTCCAAGAAAGGTCCTGCTTCTCTTGATGGTGGTCAGATTAGGAAAGGTGCAGGACCCAGCTCAGGCTCATGGGATGGGAGGGTGACATGCCCAGGCGCTTCTGGAAAGAGGTCGTCATTGGATGCTTCAAGCTTTCCAGCAGGGAGACACTGCTGCTCTTCATGGGGTAGTGCGAGCTCAAGCATTGGTTCACCCCTTCATTCAGCACACATTTTCTAGAATCTTCTGTGTTCCATGCACTATTGTAGGTGCTGGAGTTAGATGTTGAGCCAAACAGATCCTAGTCCCATCTGGAGCTTCTGCACAAACTACAGCATCTCCCACCCACAATCCAGCCCCACGTGCTCACTCTGATGTGCTGACATGGGCCTTCCTGGGCCACGTAGTCAGGTGGCCAGGCTGGCCTGAAGAAAACACCTTCTTCCACCTCCAGCTCTGTCCTGTGTTGCCTGGTGCTGCCCTTCCAAGGTCCACATCGTCCCTTTCTGTGCATTCTTATCAGCCGTTCATGAGCTCTACAGGGTCCACCCGCTGGATCCGAGTTTAAAGCTACTTCCTAAATGAATGAAGCTCTTCTGCTGGCAGGTTGTGACCACTCAGCAAGCAGGGGTCATAATTTTAAGAACTGGGGACTTGGGTTTGGAGAGGTGGCTCGGCGGTTATGGCGCTTGCCTGGCATGTGCAAGTACACAGATTCAAACCCCAGCACCCCCGTACGCAACTAAGTAGAGCAACGAAGCCATGTGAAAAACTCAATAAAAATTGATTCTCTCTGTCTCTGTCTCTCTCTCTCTCTCACTGTCCTTCCCTCTTCAAAAATTTTTTTAAAAAACAGAACTGGGGACTTTGTAGGAAGGGTTGGCTAAGCTTGCATTCTCTAGCTGATGTCTACCCTGTCTGCTAGACTGACCTTCATGGAAACTGATTACTAGAAAGTACACACAGAGGACTCCACGATGACCCCTCCACCTCCGTCTAGACCTGAACTTAACCCTCACAGGAAACTCCCCTGGTCAAAGAGCAAGCAGGTGCCAGGGACAGACGGGTGGCCTAGACTGAATGCTCTCTCGCTGGGTCCAGAGCAGAGTTCTCAACCTGTGAGCACTACATTCCTCACCAGTAACTCGGATGCAAACCCTCCTCTGCAAGTTGACGTGGAGATAAAATAATTCACGTGGCTAAAGCAGGCCTGAGTTAGGGTTGTTACTGTTGGCTTAAAATAGCAGTCATAGTTGTACCCTAGGTGTGGGAAGCCCTTGGGTTGGGGTTGAGAGGATTTGGAGTGACCCTGTTAAGCACACATCATCTTTAGTCTTGATGCTTCCTATCACCAGTAGTAAAAGAAGACGAAGGAGGAAGAGGAGGAGGGGAGAAGGAGGAGGAAAAGGAGGAAGAGGAGAAGGAAGAAGAGGAACAAGAGGAGGAGGAAGAAGAGGAGGAGAGGAAGAGGAGAAGGAGGAAGAAGAAGAGGAGAAAGGAAGAAGAAGAAGAGGAGGAGGAGGAGGAGGAAGAGGAGAAAGTTATTCTCTATTAGGAGAGAAAATCTCCCCCACCAAATAAGACTGGTTATCCAGTCGTTGGGAACCTGTTGCTCGTAAGGGTCAACAGGTAATTACGGTGTCCTGGGTGAGGCGAGCTCCTTGTCACCAGTTCTGAGTCATGCCTGCTCTCTGACTTCTTAGGAAGCAGTGCGATTCTGTGTTTGGTTCACCTGTGGAGGTTTATAATGGCTCTGGCACAACTAAGCACCGGAATTAGCATTTGCAAACTCAAGCAGACCAGCAATTCAGGCTCAAGATAGAAGCAGGTAGAAGATGGAAACGATGTCTCCCTCCGCTTGTGCCCCGGGGTCTGTGCTGTGCCCAGCCTCAGCCGGCCAGGATGTCCCCAGCACACATTAAGTGAATTGGGGGCAGTTAATGAGGTAATTGCAGACTAAATATATTCCTCGAGAATCAGAGATAAAAAGTTTCCCACCATTCTCTTCCCCTCCTGGCCTTTTTTCCTTCTTTTCTTCTCTGAAGATCTTATTAATTTGCAAGCCCACTAATTACAACTCCTCGGGGCTAAACAGCCCTGCAGTTGGCTGTAATAGACGAGCGGCTGGGCCGAGCGCAGGGCCTGTTTTTTCCCTGCCTATTACACACATTGTTTTAGGTAATTAGCATCCACTTTCCAGTGGCAGCTCTGACGCCTCCCTGTCTGCACAGTGTCTTGGCCGACAGCCTCCGAAACAGCCCTGGTGAACTTCTTGCAAAATCATATGATATTATTATATAATTCTCCCTGATGAAAACTCAGAGAATCTACACACACAGCTCTGAGAGCTTTCGGATCCACACACACACACGCACACACACACACGCACACGCACACGCACACACGCACAGTGCCTTCAGAAGGAGAGTTTTCTTGCACCCAGGCAGGGATGGGGGTGGCGAGGAAAGGAAAGGGCTGGCACGACAGCCAGATGGGTGAGAGCAAGGCCCTCCTGGGGTTTCCACGAGCATTTAATAAGTTTTCAGCCTTGTCTGGCTGGTAGGTGCAAGTTCACCTTCCACCAAATTAATGTTCTCTTCCCCAGAGTTAATAAAAATTAATAGAGACACTTCAGCAACACCTGTGTTTGGTTTGCGCTCGTTTTCTTGTCTTTGAGCACTGTTTTGAATCAAAATCGAGAACTTTGGACTGGAGCCGCATGGGTGGAGCGAAGGCCTCCCCTGTCCCCTACCCCGTGAGGCCTGCTGGATGGAGCCCTCAGTGCGTGGGGTGTTTGCTTCCGGGCTTCCTCCCAGGTCGGTCAACTGTCAGGGTTGGATTGAAGGCGTCTCTAAGACACCCTGCAATTCTTTGCTTTCACAAATGGCTGAGCCCCAGAAAAAAAGTGGGAAGGCGTTCCTCAGTGCTGTCATCTACCTCTCTATTTTGTGTTGTTGTTGTTTAAAACCGTGGCCACAGCAACAGCAGCCCCAGAATGTACAGCCGGTGCGGCCAGAAGCAACCTGACACGCGGTATTTCTTGCTTGCGAGACGTCTAGGAGTCTTCATTAATTGACAGCTCGGTTTGCTGGGGAAAGCTGGCTCAAGAAGGAGTCTAAAGTGACACTGGGTGACTCCATTGCTTTTATTTAAGTTTTATGGGGACTTAATTCTTAAGCCCCCCTCCAAATCCCATCCTCCCAGAGATAAGTCAGCAGCTCAGGGTGGAGTCAGTGAGGCCACTCTGCTGCCCTGGTCTGGGGCCACAGGTTCCTGTGGCAGGCGTGTTCCAGTGACTAAGTGCAGGGAGGAGATGGTAGCTGGCTCTCTGGCTCCTTCTGGAAAGACCAAAGGACCCTGGGTAGGAAGCAGGACAGATCAAAGGACCTGCAGGTCTGAACAGGGGCCAGTGGAAAAGAGGCCAAGGAGAGGATTCAGAGGGAGGCCCGGCCTCTGGAATGGTATTGAGCGGCTATCACTTCCCCGCACCGCCCTCAAATCTTGTTTAAACCCAACAACTCGAGTATGCGGGTGGGGATTTGAGTAGCTTTCCAAGAAACAGACCCAGAGCAGATTGAGTGACTTACACAAAGTCACGCAGCCAAGTAGCTGAGCTGGGGCTTGAACCCAGGTCCCAGGACTTCTCGTACCGTCCTCGCCTTCCTTTCCAAACTTTCCCAGATGCAAACCCAGTTTTAGTGGGGGAATCAGGAGTCCAGATGTGGGCACTCTGGTGGCTGACCAAAGGGCGTCCAGTATCTCGGTGCCCCTCACTCCTTCCAAATGGGCCCTGTGGACTCCGCAGAGGCCAGGTCCCCTGAAAGCCCAAAGCTCACTCGTTCGCATTCCAACGCACCAGAGGTCAGAGTTGGCAGACTGTGAGCCCAAACTGGCCTCACAGTGAGTTTTGCTTGGCTCTTGCATGTTGGATCACACATTTATCTTTTTAAATTAGATTCACGGCCAACATTGAAAGGTCAGGGTCCGTATCTCCTTCTGGCCATGATGGCCTCGCTGTCTCAGATCAATCTTCCCTCTCAGCGCGATGAGAAAGCAGCAGTCCGATGCGGCTGAGGAGAACCACAGCCAGGGCCGTTCATGAGCAAGGACATTTATTTGCTCACAGTTATGGAGGCCTGGAAGACCAAGGCCCAGGCTCTGGCCAGCTCGGTGTCTGTTGAGGGCCCATTTCTCCCAGGCGGTGCCCTCTGGGTGTCTTCGGAGGGTGGAAGAGCCCAAGCAGGGCACCTGGCCCCAAGGCCTCTCACGAGGCTCCCATTCACGGTGCAGAGCCCTCCGGCTGTAGCGCTTCGAAAACAGTCCACCTTCCAGGACCAGCGTGGTGGGTCAGGACCCAACACTAGACCTGGGGGATGTTCAGACCACAGAGGCTGCTGAAAGGGCGGCTTGAGGGCCAGGATCTTGAAAAAAAGGTGCTTCCTCAGGAACACGTGGAAGTGGTGTGGGGGTTTTGAGATGAGGCCGGATTCTCCGCTCCCACTGGCAAATGGAGCTGGCCTGCTACAGATTCCAGCAGCTAAAATAGCCCGCTTCTAGTGTTTGCAGCCATTCCCAGTTAAGACTTGGAATCTGGGCTGGCTGCAGGTTTCTGCAGCTGAAATCGTGTCAGCAGCTCTGCAGCTAAAAGCTGGGTGTTGCAGCTCTTGGTGTGGTGGAAACTCACCCCGGGAATTCGGCGCCAAGCTTCTGGGTTCTTGTCTCACGAATTTGAAGAATAAAAATCCATGGACAACTATGGAAGGAGGAGTAAAAGGAGTAGGATTTATTTAGGAAGGAGAGCAGAGACTCCACAAGGTGGAGGGGCACCTGGAAGCAGGACACCATCTAATGGAGGTCAGGCCACGGGTTATATTGATTTGGGGCATGAGCATAATTAACATTCATGCAAAGCAGCATTGAGAAATGCATCCACATCATTGGTTGAACCCAATGCAAAGCAGGTGTTGAAACTTAGTACCAAAGTCTTTGGTTAAAATCTATGCAACACAGGTAGCAATGCTTTCCAAGTTCCCACCTGTGTCCACCCCCACTTCTTAGTTTTTCCCTCTCTGGGACAAAGGAGTTGCTCCCTCAGGTGAGCCTCATGGTCATTTGCATATGAAGGCCCTGAGCACGCAGTTAATGGCTCTCTACAGGCCAGCTTCTAGGTGCGGTTGACTGGGGCCCTTGGTCCTGACTTCCTAGCCATTTTACTACCTCTCCTAAACTGTCTCAGAAGACTCTGGAGGAGAAGCTGAGTGGGCTCCCAGGAGTCCCAGGGGCTGGAGAGTCAAAAGGCAACATTCAAGGTGATCATGACAGCCAGGAACTCGGGAGCTCAGGAAACCCAGAGCAGTGAGCGTGACCCTGGGCGGCTGCTTTCCCTTCTGAGCGGTCCCCACTGGTGAGCACTGAGGGCCAGGAGACCTGGACACCAGCAGAGCGTCTGTGAGTCAGCACACGCAAGATACCTGAAACACGGGGCCCCAGGAATGGCCAGCGTTGCAGCAGAGTCCCTGAAGATGGCTGGGCAGAGAGCCCAGCCGCACAGAAGCTCACCCCCACATGGAAAATGTGACCTCCCCCTGTGCTGGGGACCTCCCAGAAGCAATGCCTTTCCCCTCCGCAGGGAGCTAAGCTGATCCATGGGTGCCCCAAGGGCTGCCAGGGACCTGGACATTTGCACCTTCCACACCCTGGGTTATTAGGAACAAAGAGGACAAACGAGTGGATTGAGGACAGGAGATGGACAAGGACAGGTAGAAGCTGCTGTCCCTGGAATGCACATCCCAGAAGGAAAGGAGACAATGGTGACCAGCTGACCTCCAGGCAGGACTTGCTTCCCAGTTGCTCTGAAGCATGGATCAGAGGCTCACCCCTTCTCCGAGTGTCTCAGACACCAGCTCACCCTCCAGAGCACAGCAGGTGCTCCTGGAATCCTGGGGCCCTGAGCTGTGTCACACAGCCAAGGGCTGAAGTCATTGCTGCCTGGTAGGAAATTCAGGCAGTGGGGGAGCTGGCTCCTGAGAGCCCACTGCAAGCATCTCCTGGGACCTGGGACCTCGCACAGGTAGCCCTGCGGCAGCCTGGGTGGGAGCATTTACACCATGCGAATCAGCACTTGAAGCGGGGGGGATTCCCCTCCAGAGGTGCCTGTTGTTGAGCATTTGCCAGCACACCAGGGCCCTCCTGGCCAGGACTGTTTTAAAAATCAGTGCCAACAGAGGTGGGAATTTACACGCATGCCTTCATGTAGCCTGTGAGCTTCCACTTTGTTGGATATCAGCGAGGACAGAAGCCAAGAGATGAGCAGCAAGCTTAGTTTAGTCGGACCCATGATTGAGGGGTGTGTGTATTTCGGTCTCTTGGGGGTAAAATACTCAGATTCTCCTTTGCTTCACATGCCAGGTTAAGTATGAGAGACATGGACTCAGAGAGAGAGGGGGCGGCAGGTGGTTTCTTGGGATGCACGGTCCAGCGCACCGTCGGGGAGGGGAAGAAGCAGGACGGAGTGGAGGGAGAGACCAAACTGTAAAACAGTTATGACAAGCCCACAGGGCTCACAGGGGCCTCAGACAGACCAGACCTTGCGCACCCTGCATGGACTACTCAATTGCTTCAATAAATTACCGCCTTTTGGTATCTTATAAAAATCAAGATTCCCGTTTCTATGGAAGACCTGGAGGATATTGTATTGATTGGCTAAGGCAGGAACACCTTTCAATAGTGTGACTTCAACTACTGCCATGGTTGGCCTACTTCATGATTAAGAGATGGGCTTTGGCATCAAATAGCTCCAAACAGAAATCCAGATCTGCAACTGAGTAGATGTGTGACCTTAAGGAAGTTACCCAACCTCTCGGAGCGTCAGTTTCCACATCTATAAATGGGAATGAAGCAATGCCCAGCCCACAGGGTTGTTGAGAGGATTAAATGAGATTGTGTTTTGAAAGTTCTTGGCTCAAAGAGGGTGTGTAATAAAAGCCATCTGTTAGTGCTCCACGGATTCAAATTGTTTCTGAGTCCTCTGGGGAGATTTAAAACGTGGCTGGGACCTAAGCTTTTACAGGCTGATCCTGGCTTCTGCTCAGAATCTTTCAGAGGCAAACTTTCGTTTGATGGAAAGCTGAGGAGCTGAAGAACTATCAGGTGAATCATTTCCATAAACTAGAACAGTCTCCTGGGTGTGTCAGGAACCACCTATGTAAACAGGTTAAAAACTAAAAGAAGAAAAGATGAGTTTTCCCCAAGAAAACAGAAGGCAAAATCCCGCACCCCAAAGAGATTCAACCCTCGGGACACAGCCTGTACTTCTCGTCCCAGTTCAGCCACTTCCGCTTTCTTGGGGTGGATGTCTTTCCGGAAGAGGCCCAGGAGGCTGAGCAGGAGGGAGGCAGAGCCGGCATCCGCCTCTGGCCACGCTGCTTCTGCCGAGTGTGAGGGTCTGGCACCCTCTCGCTCTCGAGCGGACCCTGAGCACAGGGTCTTCCTCACCACCCCTCAGTCTGGACAGGGGCATCTGCAGATATGGGGTGTCCAGCAAGCACGGTGTGGGCAGCCCCTCCAGCAGAGACCTCTGACACTCCTTACCTTGGGGCTGGTGTGGGGGTGGCAGTAACCTGTAAAATGTTATCTAAGTCACCTCCTTACCTGGGGTTCACTCTTCATTCATTCAAAGCACTTTTATTGAGCATTTATCATGTGCCAGGGACAGATCATGATGGACAGTGAGAAGGGCCATTGAGAACCAGAACAGTCTGGTGGGAGAGACAGGGAGATGGATGCACAATGACACTCCCAAGAGGCGTTTGTGAAATGTGTGGGGGTGGGTTTGAGGCCTCTAGCTGGGAGGCAGGCAGGTTGGGAGGATCAGAGAACTGGCCTCCTGGCCTGCCCTTAGGAGCCCATCAGCGTGAGCTGCAGAACCTGCAGGGGTGTGCAGCTGGGGCTGAGCTCTCTGGCGGCCAGTGGTCTGGCTGGACTTGAACAGAGACCCCTGCGAGGGGCAGGATGGGAGCCAGGGCTGGGCAGACCTTGCAGGTCAGTCTAAGGAACGTGGGCCTCTCCCTCTCAGCGGTGGTCCCTCCCAGCAGGCTGTGCCACGGTCTGCAGCCAGGATCCCCATCCTGTCTCCTCCCGCCTGTGGAAGCTCTGGGCAGGTAATCTGGATACAGCAACCCCGGGGGAGGGAGGATGTGGGAGAGGACAGCCTTTGTGAAACAGGTAGGGGAGCAGAAGCCAGGGCCCTGGTGGCATTGCCAGCGCTGTGCCTGTAAACTAGATGCCTTCACTTTTCCACAGTTTTAGGTTCACGGCAGAAGTGAGAGGAGGTACAGGATTTCCCTTGGATCCCAGCACCCGCAGGGGCAGAACCTCCCCACCCTCAGCACCCTCCCTGCCCCAGGGCACATTCTTTGCATTGACCCAGAGCCACACCAGAGTTCACAGTTCACACTGCAGGCCTTGCACCTACTACAGATTTGGACCAGTGTGGAATGGCATTGTCCACCCCTGTCAGATCCTAGACAGGAGCTTCACCCCCTGAAAACCTCCATGTTCTTCCTGCTCATCCCTCCCTTCCCTGGAGTCTCTGGTGACTCCTGATCTTTTTATTGTCTCCGTGGCTTTGAGTGTTAGGTAGACTGTGAGCCAGGCAATGCCTTTTTGAATCCTATCCTCCATCTTTAGAATAAGACCCACCTATCCCTAAGCCCCTGATCCACCTGTCCCTAAACCCCAGCCCCACCTAATCCCTAAGCCCCTGACCCACCTATCCCTAAACTCTGGGCCCATCTAATCCCTAAACCCCTGACCCACCTCATCCCTAAAACCCAGACCCACCTATTCCTAAACCCCACACACACCTAATCCTAAACCCCAGATCCCGGTACAATAATCCACCATCATGCAAAGAAGCCCTGAGCACTCCACCATAAGAAAGGACCCCTCCCTGACAACCCCCTAGCATATGATGCTCTTTCCCCTTAGTCCTCTGTATCCACCCAGTCTGTAAGGGGAAGTTGGTCCCAGACTCCACTGGCACCCCCTCCTTAGGTTTTTCCTAATAAACCTGTGTTACGTTGAGCCACCACCCTCCTATTTCCTCCACTCCCTTCTTTCCTAACATTTTGGTGCTGAAACCCAGGAACGGTGTTCTGATGTTCCCACCAAGGGAACACCTCTGAACCTTCCTTGACCTCGACCCAGTCTCTCCCTCTCTTTCCTCCTCTTTCTACCACTTCTCCCTCCGATGGCTCCAGTAAGGACCATCCACCTTGCTGGACATCACATCCAACACCAGCCATCGCTTATTGGGTGAGTGACCCCTCTGACTCTTCTGGATTTACTGGAATCCTGCTGGAACTGACACTGTTCCTCTCCAAAAATCCTAGCGCTAGGTGAGAGAAATCCTGACAACCACTGGGTGATTAACAACTCACCTTCTTTGAGGACACCCAAGATTGCCTGCTGTTCTGTTAGTCCCTCCAGAAATGACCCCAGAGAAATCAAACTCTTGTGGGGACGCCCCTTGAATTTGGTCTTTCTCTGCCAGTCCCTGGTGCCCTCCTCAATCCATTCCGTCCAACATGGGCCAGGTTCATCAGATCTCCATTAGACACTGCCTTGGGTGCCTTCCCAACCAGAGCATGGGTCTCCAACACAGTCAGAAGAAGGGTGTTCTTCTGTAATATTGCTTGGCCCCAATATAAGCTGGACAGTAGCAATCGACTCCCAATGCTCAGAGATCTTAAACTCTCCACTGAGGGTAAAGCGGTCCGAGGTTCCCTGTCTGGGCCTCTGCTCCAGGCTTGGTCCCTCTACTCCAGCCCTTTCTCTCTGCTCTCACTACTCAACTTCTCCTTTCTTCTCCTCAGTGAGAAACCCTCAGGGCCTCCCTCTCTTGGACTCCTTCCTCTTTGGGAGCTCAGCTTCCTTTCTGTTACTCTAAAATCTGTTCTTTTGCTCTTCCCGACCCCGGGTTCACAGATCTCCTTCCTCAAACCATCAGGAACCCTCCATCCACCCTCCCTGCTGTTTTTAGGGATTCACCTGGGATCTACGAAGGAGGAGTAGAGTGGACAGAGGAGCTCTCGTCTCTCTGCTCTGTGCCCTTTCTTAGTGACAAACTGTCTTTCTCCCCTTCTCTGCAGAAACGTCTCTCCCACATGTGTGCCCTGGCGCTCAGGCTGCTCCCAGCTGCTCTGTGTCCTACTGAGCCTCAGTTCTTTCACCCTGTCTCTCAAGTCCCGAACCCCAAGCCCGCCTCTACTGTTGGTCTTGTGCATCTAAAACCATGTATCTTGTTTTTGATTCATCTTGTTTTGTCTAGATTTTTTTTAGCCCTCTATCTTTTCTTCCTGTTGTCTTGTTTTCAGAGGGTGATTAGAAGCTCAAATCTGCTTCCTGCCTGTGTATATTTGCACACTCGTGTATGTTGTGTCTGTCATATCTGCGTGTGTTTCTTGTCTACATGGTACCAAAATTGGCACGTCGATAAATGAGTGCTCATGAATTACAATTAGCTTTCGGTTCGTGTGATTTAAAGTGGTTCAACAGCATAAGGTTAAATCTCAGAAGGGTGAATCTCAGGAAGTTTCTGATTGGGTTGCCTGTGGTTAGCCCAACCCACTGAAGTGATTTTAGGTTCTTTTCTAAGGTCGGATGTTGATGAACCTCTGTGTAACTAAAGGGCTCTGAAGATTGATCTGCTCCTATCTATCAAGACAGTCCTGGGGGCCAGGTTTTATTGTTTAGGGACACCTCTGGTGAAACAAACAGCTGTAATTTTGCATTATTACTGCACACTATGTTTTCTACCTTTTGCTTCAAAGGTTAAATGTTAGTAACATAAGGACAGCAGTGTAATTGTGAAGGTATTTCTGGCTTCTTTTCCTACATTAGGTGTGTTTATGCCTCCAGGTACACACATCTTTTGAAGTATGAAATTTGGGAGAGCCCTTTACCAAGTTGCTCTTTCTAGACTAAAGTTGTCTACAGCAGTAACCTCTTTTCAGACTTGTATGGAAACAACAAATTAGGTTGGAAATTTAATTTGTTATTTAATGTTTTGTGATGAGATATCCCATTATAATCTGTGATAAGGAGAGTTCAGCTTGCTTGAAGGTTGGCAATGTGGAAACTTATATAGGTTTGAACAGACCCCTGCCTTGCCTGAGACGAGTCTCTGCCTCACCCCCTCCTCCATGGTAGGATGTTGCAAAACTGGGCTAAACTTAAACTCATGTTAAGGTGTGTTCAAAGATAGATTTACAGATCTTCATGGAGGCACAATAGATACCAAAAACATTAATGTTAATGATATTGTATGGGGGCTGAAGCGGTGGCTCAGCAGTTACGGTGCTTGCCTGGCATGTGCGAGGACATGGGTTCGAAACCCAGCACCACCTACACAACAAAGTGTGGGAGCAATGATAGCCCACGTGAAAAACTAAATAAAATTGATCCTCTCTTCTCTCTCTCTCATTGTCCCTCTCTCTTTGAAAAATAACTAACTAACTAACTAAATAAATAAATGTATTGTTTCTTGTTCTAAAGCTCTTGTGCAAGCTAAATGTTTTGGGTTTATTGATTCCATTTTGTATTGTCCTTATAAACTTTATAACTGCTGCCTGTTAAAGTTTTGCAAAAGTACCAATTCTAACAGAAGAAAACCCGAGTTAAGACACACCATCACCTACAGGACAGGTAAGTATTAACTTCTATTAGAGTTACTGACCCTCTTTAAATGAAAGGGTTACTATATAGCTATGCATTGAACTTCAAGCCCAGCACTCCCACTTTAAGACTGGTGAAACTGGCCTGCTGGATGTTTAAAATCAAAACTTGAAGTCCGAAGTCACTAACATCCCTGACAGGGCTCCTCCCTGAGGTGTCAGCCACAGTGTGAAACTCCTTCAGGCCCACTGTGGCCACCCGCTGCATTCCCGGCAAAGTGTCCTTGCAAGACCCTGCCTTCACCCTTCTAAAGGCCGCCTCAAATTTCACCAGTGAATCTTCCTCCATGCAGAGTTAACATCCCCCGCTCACCCACTACCTGGACAGCAGCTTGCCCAGCTCCTTTCTTCCCAATTCTCTATATAAGTTCCAGCCTTGCTGCCGGGCCCTCCCTGCTTTGGCTGTTCACCCCTTTTTCACAGAGGACCATCAACGCCACTACTCATCAGAGGGTCCAGGTCATCCTCCTGCTGAGCTCTATGGAATTTCTCAATGCCAATGCCTATAGAAGTCCTCAACTAACTCCCCCTCTCAGCAGGACAAATTTAAGAGATGTCATTGCCCCTTCTCTCTCTCTCTCTCTCATCTCTTATAAAACCTATCCAATAAAAAGAAAAAGGCAGGAATGTTAGGTAGAACTTGACCTAGGCAAGGCCATTTTGAATCTTATCCTCCACCTTGGACCAAGACCCACCTAATCCTAAACCCCAGACCCACCTACAATACTCCACTGTCATGCAAAGAAACCTAAATACGCCACCATAAGAAAGGACCCTTCCCTGACAACTCCCTAGCAACACCCTGACCTTCTTTCCTCTTAGTCCTTTATATCCGTCCCAGTCTGTAAGCAGCAGATGGGTCCCAGGACTCTAGGGCCCCCCTCCATGGGTTTCTCCCATCAACCTGTGTGACTATGGAGCCGCCACTCGGCCCTCATTTCCTCCGCTCACTGCCTTCCTTACATTGAGTTTTCCAGGAACCCATACAGTACATAGTCTTTTCACGCTGGCCTCTGTCACTTAGGAAAATGCATTTCTTAGGCTTCCTCCATCACTTCATGACTTGAAATCTCATTTCCTGTGGGACTGAATAGCATTCCATCATCTGGATGTACCACAGATTATCTGTCACTCACCGAAGGACACCTGCGTGGCTTCCAGGGTTTGGCAGTCATGACTAAAATGGCCTTGAGCAAGTTTTTATGCCGACCTAAGTTTTCAGCTCCTTCGGGTAGATGCCAAGGAGCACAATGGCAGGATCATATGGAAAGAGCCTTCATATTTCACTTAAGACCACACATTTGTGCTTAAATAGTAGGTCTAATATTATAGGTAGGTATTATGCACATGTGTTATGCATGAACCCATTTTAGACAAAATGGTGACCTTACATTGGTGAACTCTTAGAACGCAGTCCACGAGATCTTCCTCAGCATCGCCTCAGACGGTTCCAAACCCACCACACAAATGGACCAGAGCCAAGCAGGGTGCAGGACACGTGTGGGGCCTCCCTTCCATCTTCCCTCAACATAATGCTCCCAGCTCCCGAGAGAGTCGGACTTATCTGGAAGGTTGATGACACAGACTGCTGAGCTCCGCACCCCAAGTTCCTAGGTCTAGGCATTTGCCCATCTAGCCAGCTCTGAAATGGTGCCAATGGGTTAGAGAGGGGATCGCACTTAGAACCACTGCCTTACAAGGGGGACAAGAGGCCTTTCCTGAATAGCAAATGGGAAAGGCAGTATCCAAGGAAGTATTCCAAGGGTCGACTGTTCATGGTCCCCACGCAGGATTTGCTCAGGCCTGACCTCAGGTTGGCCATGCTGGCGTGGGTGAGGCTGGTTCTTTCCCCATTTTCTTTGGACCCCTTGATTCCCAGTCCATCCTTTAGGCTGGCTGGTCAACCAACTCTGCTTCCTTCCTGCAGTCTGCTAAGAGAACTGCCTAGCCGGGAATGGGAGTGCAGCCTGCCCCTGGAGAGAAAGCAGAGCCCTAGTAACTGGGGTCATCTGGAGAGCCAACTGGAGCCACCCAGTCTGAGGCTCCCAGGAGATCAAAGTGCAGGGAGGGGCCCAGAGGCGGGCGCAGCCCTGGAAGGGGCCGGCTGCCCCTCCCTGTTTCTCAGTGGGGTCCTTCTTTGCACCTAGCAGCCCTTTTTCCCCCCAGCCCGCCCGTGGAAGACACAGCAGAGCAGACACTGTAGTTCAGGCTGTTCCAGAAAGTAGGGCTGCCTCTGACTTCAACGAAGGCTCAGCTGGCAGAAACCCGGGTTCTCCCAGGTGTGTCCTGAGCAGTCACCCCAGGTGGGGACCCAGCCTGTGCTGGGCCTGGCGAGGATGTCGCCATCCACTCTGTTACACATGGAGCTGGCGTGTGACTCTCACGCAATCTGCAGCCTCCTCTTGTTGGGAGGAGGAAGGCTGGACAGATGTGTTTAAACCTCTCTGCCTCCATGCAGCTGCGTGCGCTGCACCTGGACACCAGAGGGCGCTGCGGCACCGGCCCAGTCCCAGAAGTCTCTGGGCAGCAAGTGTCCAGACCCTGCTCGCAGACTTCAGAGTCCCTTTCTAGCGTTAGAAATGGGAGCACTGCTTTTGCTCCCGCTGAGTTGCCACCAGTGGTTCAACAGCTTTCTTGAAAGAAAAGAAATAAGAAGATTTACTGCTTGTTACTACCCAAACATTTCAAAGCCTGTTCTGATTTCACACAAGTTCAAACATTGGAAAGAATAAATGTGCAACCTGAAAACAAGAAATTGTGGTTGAGATCGCCCAGAAAACCCTTGTAGGGACCTGTGCTGAGGTCTATTCACTGGCCATCCCATAGCAGGTACTCATGTACCAATCTGGAAAGTTCCGGGTGCCCAGGAAATAGCCACAGGCTGGGTACCATCAAAGGAGCCTGGGCTCCCTGCTTGAAGTGAAGCTTAAGTGATAATTATTATTTGCAATTTTTTTAAAAAACCAGAGATTGAACCCAGGGGCAGTTAACCACTGAGCCATATCCCCAGCTCCTTTTTATATTTTATCTTCTTTTGAGACAGGTCTTGCTAAGTTTTTTAGGACCTTGTTAAGTTGCTGAGACTGGCCTTGAACTTGCAATCCTCCTGCCTCAGCCTCCCAAGCTGCTGGAATTACAGGTGTGCACCACCATGCCTGGCTACAGTAGTCCTGTCTTACCCATGAATTTTGCCTCTGTGGATGTAACTAACAGTGGACAGAGTATGATTTAAGTATAAAATGCCATCTATTATAGTCACATAAACATATCTTAACTGCATCTGTACTGAAAGCGTACAGAGGCGTGATGTACAAGCACATGGAACATTTCTGTGCACAAATGTGTTTCAGGGAACGTCCTAATTTCAGATACTATGCACTATCTGTTATCCACGATGCTTAAACGATGGGCCAGACGATGCTCCCTGTTTTTCACTCATAAAACTGTGAAACTCAGGGACATTTTAGGCAAAATGGAGAAGTAAGAGATGGGACCCCAAGATATCATCCAGGCACGGTGGGGAACACACCAGATGCTTTTCCCGGGATCATGAATGAAAAGACTCTTGAGAGAAGAAAGCGCCCCTCAACAGGGATGAGGACGTGTGATCTGGATCCAAAGCACCTCTCCATCTCTCTCTTGTCCTCCTCCTTTCCCAGGGAAAGGTGACAGGGTTCAACTGAGGTGGAACTCGAGTAAAAATGGGCTCAGGTCTCCACTCCACTGTGTGCAGCCTGGAGCTAGCAGCTTCACCCCCGAGCCTCAGTGCCCTCACCTCTGAAGTGGGCACAACAGCCACTGTGCCCTGTGGAGAGCGCGATTCACGTCCATCCATTGTCTGCTGTGAGCCCACTGCGTGCCTGTGGCTTGGCAGTTTCAGCACATCCTACCTCCACGACAGACGCGACGCGGGACTGCAGCTCCCGTTAAAATCCATCTGCGGTGGAGGAAGGAGAGTACAGGGGGGCCACCAGCTTGTTCACAGAGGCCAGTTCCTGTCTCGCAGAAGCGAAATTCGAATCCACGTGCTGACCGGTACCAGGAGGAGCCCGGAGTACCTGGTTTACTTAAGCAGAGAGGAGTTGTGACAATCTCGCACCCAGAGAGAGGAAATCTTTAACAATTTAAATGACATTGCAGGTCCTCACAATAATCTAACCTTAGAGCGGAATTTTGTCAAAACAGAGTAGAGAGAGGGCAAGAGGTTTCTTGGTACCTGTTTCTTCGTCTTGGGTACAGCTTTGTGTTTTTCTAGCACAGCCTCCGTTGATTCTGATGCTGATTCCACGAGGTGCACAGGGCAGGCATCGTTTTCCGTTTCCTATGGCTCAGTGAATAGCCCTTGCTGACAAAGGTGCAGGTGATACTTCCCTGGGCTGCCTGTGGACTAAGGCAGGTCAAGGAGGAGCAGCTGGCCAGGTGACTGGCACAGCAGGCGCGCAATCAGTGCTCGCTGGGTCTGCAGGAGCAGGAAAAGGCCTTCTAGACCACACGCACTCGCTCTTCCCCCAGGCGGGGACCCACTGTGCAGCACTAGTGGGCTCAGCCATGGGGCAGACTCACAGCCCGTCACCCACGGGGAGCCCGGGGCTAAATCTGACACCCAGTCCCTTCAGAGATCTCAGAGCAGGAAATCCACAGACCTCTTGGTTCAGCATCTCCCAGCTCAGGTCTGCGCTGTCACTAAATTCCGGAAACTGAATGGATTCCGTCAAAGGCCTTCATGATCTGGAAGAGAAAACAGTCTCAAAGCAGGAACATCACACGTCACATAGATACTTAGTAGCAGAAGGAGCCGTAACACAAGTTCCCTTGGAATCCCGGGCTTGGAGCCACTTCCTGTTTCCCTTTTGACCTTGAGAGCTGCAGGGTTAGCTACCTCGAGGGGTGTGAGATGAAACCATCACAAAGTGGGAGACACCCCCACCCGAAGGCTTTCCAGGAGGCACCCTGAGTGGGAAGGCACTGGGCCACGAGTGGGAAGGCACTGGGCCACGTAGGTTCCTCCTCTCAGCTCATCAGAACACCTTCAGCTGGTACAGGAAAGGAAAGGTCGAGGTGCTCTTGTGTGCCTCCTGAATGCAGAAGAGGCCCGTTCCCTGCAAGGCAAGGGGAGGTTCGCTTCACCTGCTATGTGCCAAGGGTTGCTTTCTGATCGGAATAAGGGACAGCTTGCTGAGCAGGTGCTTGGTGGCAGGCACGTGGCAGAGGATTTATTCCACTACTCGGTTCTCCCGAGCGTGCAAGGCATGCCAAGCAGCAGCACCCTGTTAGGTACAGAAGTGGGCCAGAGCCCAAGGACAGTAGTCCTGCACCCATGTCTTGCTTCTGCAGGACACTGTTGTTGTATTTTATTTTATTTTTTATTTTTTAAGGATAGTGGACAGTGAGAGAGAGAAAGAGAGAGAGAGAAAGAATCAATTTTATTTAGTTTTTCGTGTGGCTTTTGTTGCTCCAACACTTCATTGTGTAGGTAGTGCTGGGGTTTGAACCTGAGTCCTCGTGCATGCCGGGCAATTGCTGTAACCACTGAGCCACTGCTCCAGCCCAGACACTGGTATTTTAGAGATGGGAAGTCGACGCCTTTGGCCTGGAGAGGGCACCTGCTCAGAGCTCAGAGCTGTCTGCTCTGAGCCTTGCCTGGGAGGTGGGGACAGGGTCAGTCCACCTCACCCAGAGGGTCACAGTTGCCTGTGCCATGTCAGAACCCGGGCCCTCCCACCCGTTCTCTCTAATTGCTCTGAGCGTGGTGTGCAGCTGGCTGAATACATGCATACAAAGCTGGCAGCCGAAGCAACCGCACACACCCAGCACAGGCTGCACCTGCTGGGGTGACCATGACCTCCCCAAGGAAGCTCTGTCTGCGGGGCTCCCTACCAGGGGACATCAGAGAGGCCCATCATCTGAGATTCAACAGCTCATCCTGCCCATCAGGTGGAAGCCAACACATAGTTTAGTGGACTTAATCTCCGTAATAATAAAAATAATAATGGTCCAATTAATAGCAATCCTGTGCACGTTTATGGGCGCTTTCATCTGAGAATCAAAGTGGTTTAGAAGAGGAGCCATCATTAGGCTGATTTTACAGATGAGGAAAGTCAACTGAAGAGGTAGAATGACTTGCCCAAGGTCAGAGCCTGAGTCAGCGCCGGACCCGCAGAGTGCGGCTGGGCTGGTGCTCCACCCCCTCCCTCTGTGCCTGGCACTCCTATGGTATCTTTCATCTGAGAATCTTAAATTAATCTCCCAACAATTATTGCCATTCATCAGGGGCCAAAAGAAAAAGGTCTCTGGCTTGCCAAGCCCTGGAGGCCTCCTCTGTCCCAGCCTCCCCCTGGGCTGGCAGAGGTCAGCAGCTCAGAAGATCCCCTGCTGGGCACAGACCCCTGGATGTCCCCACTGAGAGGGGCTGGTCTCCCCCCAAACCAAGAGGCTGCGAATGGAAAGCAGCAGCCCTATCTTCAAAGCTGTTTCCCCGCTGGTTTATTCCAACTCCTACAAACCCAGGCATGGGGCGTTGGAGAAAGAACCTAGGTTTTGGAGCCAAGCGCATCTGGATTTGAATCTTGACTGTCACTTGTCTGCCTCTGCCTTGTGCCTCAGATTGCTTACCTATCTGAACCTTAATGTCTTCCTCTGTGACATCAGCGTGGCTGTGCCAGAGGCAGCTGGGTGCTCCCCACCCTCTCTGCCTTTCTTGAAGACGCTGTGAGATTTCATTTTGCAGATGCAGCTCTTGACAGCCTCACGCTATGGCGGGCATCTCACGTTTTCATACCTGGGGTGCAGTGTGCATCCTAAACCAGCGTTTCAAACTTGGGAGTAAAATTCTCAACACGCATTTGCAAGGACAATCGTAACTATCTCAGGTTTGCTTTCCTCCAGATCGGAGCTTGTAATGTACTTCCGCCTATCAGGCCTTTGTGACTTGGGGTGGTGAGAGCGAGCATTCCTAGGAGTCACTGAGCAAGGGCTTGTTGTGGACTTGCCATCATGGGGCAATTTTTTATTAGGCTCAGTCTAACAAAAGTAAAAAGTAGAAAAATAACTAAACTAATAACTCTTGGCTGGGAAGAGTGAGAGGAGAGGCGGGTGGGGCAGAGAGGGGCCTGCACTGAGCTGGGCTGCTCTCCCTGGGAGGCTGGGAGGCTGGAAGGCTGGAAGGCTGGAAGGCTCGCCCTGGGAGGCTGGGAGGCTGGGAGGCTCACCCTGGGAGGCTTGGCTCCGGCAGACTCTCGGGCAGCTTGGAGTCATGAC
>PVKS010024473.1:0-31022 GCA_004027875.1 Aplodontia rufa
CACCATCACCAGCACCAGCACCAATACCACCACCAACACCATCACCACCAGCACCAGCACCAACAACAAGAGCTCTTATTGGATTTATATGTCAAGCACTATTATAAATGCTTTCCATGTATTTACTCACTTAATTCTTGGAAAAACTCTATGAAATATCAAATGTCATTAGCATCATTTTTTACTATTAATATCATCATTTTATAGATGACCAGTGCAATTCTCAGAGATACAAAGTAACCTGTTGAAGATCACAAAATTAATAAGCTTCTGTTGTACACTTTTGGCTGCATCTTTCAGGTTATTTATGTGTATACTTTTGTATCTGTCTCTGCATATATTTATTTTGATATAGGTCAGTGCATGCTGTGGCATTTCAACAATGAGGAGGTCTTGGGAGCCTTTTAATTCATTGCAAACATTGTGAACAACAGAGGCAGAGAATCTCTGAGAGACACCCAGAAGATTCTAGAGGATGGTCGGGTGCTTTAAAAAAACAAGATTTTGGGATTGGGGATTTAGCTCAGTGGCAGAGTGCTTGTCTAGCATGCACAAGGCCCCGAGTTTGGTCCTCAGCTCTGGAAAAAAAAAACAAAGTTATTTTTGAAATTCTACAATAGATATTAATTAGAATAGTGGAGGTGTAAGAAAGGGGAAGAAAAGTAAAATTTTGGTCATAAGCAGTGAACACCTTCACTAATAAGCCTATTTTATTTAAAAGTAATTATAATCTGGGGAAATGCCATAAATTAGTCAATTACATAATTGAACTTTCTCTTAATCTTTTTATTCACTCCTCACTTTGTTTTTTTTCCCCCAGAAATCAAAAAAGCATATAAAAGTGATCTTTGAGTTTCAAGTTGGAGAACTCTCTTATTCTGGCCAGAAACCATCTCATTGATATGGTTAATAAGGAAAACACCTGGAACCCCAGAGTGCCTGCCCATTATTTGATATTGGATGGTGGTGGCAGGAAGGCAGGGTTAATGCTTGTCCTCTTACCTATTTAGAACAAAAGAAAAAGAAAACCCCTTGTCCAGTGATTCCGGGCCCCAGCACCACATTGCCTATCTGGGCTGGACTGCTTAGCTTTGTGAGTGAGTGCATGATATTCAACCTAGTGTGACATTGGAAGGGGATCGGTGGCCAAATTCTCCCTGTGGCCAGTGACTGGGCTATGTGGCCCTGTGGTAGATGGGGTACAGCCAGTGACAGGTACTGTGTGATCATCCCACCTCCTGCAGCTGTCAGAACCACTTCAGGTTGGCCAATGACAACATTATTGCATACAGTCACACTATTTTGTATTTTAGGAATCAGGGCCTTAGAAGGATTTTTGTTCTGGGTCCATTTCTTGCCCATCACAAGTGAATTGTGCATTGGTAAACCACCTCTGACCCAGAAACTGGAGCTACTAATTAAAATGTAAATAGTTATTTCAGAAACATATGGGGACTTCTGTGGCAAGTGTTGGGAGAGAAGGTGTGTTTGTATGTGTGTGTGTGTCTTTCACATATAGATGTACATTGTGAATCTCAGCAAGACTGTGTCCTCACACCCAGGTTGGAGACAGCTATAGCAATGCCCCCAAATGACACATTCTCTTTGGCTGTCTTTTGACTGAGGAATGGACAGGTGATCCTTCCAAGGACAGGATTCTGAAGCCAGGATCAGATTATTTTAGCAGTGGACAACTCACATAGCCGGGATGGGTAAGGTAGCAGCCTCTGGTGGAACTCAGGAGCCTGGACCAGGAGAAGGGACAGTGTGCTACAGGGTGCAAGCCTGGGGCGCAGCATCCAGAGCTGAGCAGTTGGAAGGTGGCAGAAGTTAGTCCCAGATCAGGAAATAGCTACTGAAGCTAGCGGGAAAGGTGCAGATTTCGGATGTCAGGCAGTGCAGGAGGTCAGAAAATCAACAGTACACTTCAGCAACAGATCGATGCAAGGGGATTAAAATTAGTAAAGGAGATTATAAAAAAATAGCTCAAAAAGTTGGAGGTATAAATATAAAATCAAACAGAAAAACCAGGCATTAATGTTGTTCATGAAAAAAAAATTGGAACATTTAAGCAAATTCTCACCCCATCTTTAAGGATTTGTCACTTTCATGGCAAAAGCCAATCCTCAGTGGGGACAGGCAATGGAGAGCACCTGTCTGGGATCAGGGTGGATGGAGGTGGAAGGAAAGGAACAGGCAAAACCTGGTACAGCCACAGATGAATGGACAGGCTCATGCTAGTAGAAACTGTAGAACATTTGCTGGGAACCTGGCTTGAAGTCAAAGAGTGGACACTTGACTACACAATAGGATTTAGGAAAAGGTCATTTTGTGAAAGTCTTAGATCAGGATCAAATTAAAATGTGATTATGAGTAGGCATGATTTGATGAAGGAGGTCATGTGGTAGACAGAATAATAGTACTCCAAGGTAGACACCTCTCTATCCCTGGAACTGTGAATGTGTCATTGTACATGCCAAAGGGACTTTGCAGATGTGATTAGGTTAAGAGATAGCTGAAGAAGCTACATTGTTGGTTTGAAGATGGAGGATGGGGCCAGTTTGTTGAACCTGGAAAAGGCAAAGGAAAGATTTTCTCTAGCGACTCCGGAGTGAGCATAGCTCAACTCACACTGATTTCTGTCCATTGAAACCCAATTTGGGAGGCTGGAGTGGTGGCTCAGCGGTTACAGCACTTGCCCAGCATGCTCTAGTACACGAGTTCAAACCCCAGCATCTACGTACACAACTAAGTGTCAGAGCAATGAAAGCCATGTGAAAAAGCCAATAAAAATTGATTCTCTCTCTCTCTCTCTCACTCTCTCACTGTCCTTCTCTCTTAAAAAAAAACAAAAACAAAAAACCCAATTTGGACTTTTAACCAACAGACCTGTACGATGTTGCGTTTGTATTATGTTTAGCTGGTAGAGTTGTGATCATTTGTTATAGCAGCAATAGAAAACTAACACTGACACCAACTTTTTTCCAAGGCTTTTGTTTCTTTTAACAGCTTAGTCTAGAAATTCCACTTATGAGTCCTGTTATTGTAGTTTGGTATGTATAATATATTAATCAGGTTGTGTTTAAATAAGGATTTATGTCTTGAAAAGGAGTAAAATCATGCTTAGCCCCAAATCCTTTATGTCAACAGAGTTGTTTGCTTCTCCACAGATCCTCATTGTGGCCATACCACCTCTGTTGGCAATCGTCTTCACTTTAGGGAAAAAAAAATTAAGGAAATCACAAAACACCCGGAGAATTGCAACAAAAGAACACCCAAGTAACAAGTATAAGTAGGGTTTGAGTAAGTATGTGCCTTAACATGAAGTTGTGCCTAATAGGCGGTGATTCATGGAAGGGTTTTGTAAACGTTGTGAGAGCCTCGGACACTCTGAGAGCAGTGCTTCTCCTCTTTCCAGGTGCATCTAGAATACTGTAGGGCTCTTATTTCTGCAGGATCATTTGATATTCCCGATTTATTATATCAACTGTGTTATCTGTGTGTTCTCAACTGTGTCACTCCTTTCCCCTAGATCAGAAACCAAGGCGAGCTCTGAAAAAAAATACCACTAGTGGCCAGAAAATATCAAGAGAGATCAATGCGCAGAAACATGTGCGCCTGCACAACAAATCCACACATACGAGTAGGGGAGAGGGAAAGGCATCTTTTGCTTGCTTCCACAACCCAGAGCTTCTCTGACCCCATTTGGAGTTATCTCCACAAGAGCTGGAGAGAGAGAGACCAACTGCTCGCTGGTTGTTGTTGCTATGGAAACTGGCAGAGACAAAAGGCCACAAAAATGAAGGAATAAGATGACATGCAAGGATTAAACAAAACAAAACAAAACAAAATGGGGTCTTCTTTCTTCCTCTCCCTACACTGTGCCAATGTGATTTGGTAAATGCCATGGTTTACTAAGTCACTAGGATGTGGGGAGGAAAATGTGAAGAAGGAAAAAGCCAGGGTTTTGTCTTCCGTCTTGACATCTCTTTTCTCTGCATAATTCAATTAAGAACCTGATCTTTAGGGCTGGAGCGGTGGCTCAGCAGTTATGGTGCTTGCCTGGCAAGTGCAAGGACGCTGGTTCAAACCTCAGCACTAGTACACAATGCAGTGTCAGAGCACCGAAAGCCACATGAAAAAGTAAATAAAATTAATTCTCTCTCACTGTCCCTCTTTCTTTAAAAAAATAAAAAAGAAATAAAAAGAAGAAGAAAAAGAAGAATCTACTCTTTAATTCTCACCACCTCTCCTCTTAAGAAAGCAAAGCTTCTTGCCACTATCTATGCCCATCTCTCACTTCTCTCTAAGGGCAGAGATGCAACTCTCTAGCTCCCTAGCCGGCAGACTGCCTGCCCTCTGATTGGGGTGTTTCCATCTCCCCAGGCCAAGCAGTGGCTGTCTGCGGTGGCTGGGAGGCCATGGCTGAGGTCGCTGCCAGCTCTCCTGTCTTTGGCGATGAAGCATTACAGTCACTTGACTTAGGGGAAACAGGCCTGAATTTCAAATGCACCTCCTTTGTAACTAGAAAACCAGAAATGATGGCAAGCCTCCTGTTTTGAAAAGCTCAAAGAGTGTCCAACTGCCTATTTATCAGCCCTGTTCGACCTTGACCTAAGGTGACTTCCTCCACTTGGGATTCCAATAACTTTTTTCCACCTCAGATATTAGTCTTGACTTCCACAGTGTCTTCTGGTAGAAATTTACATATTACATTAAAAATATGATTTAACAACAAGACATGTAGAATAAGAGGAAGAATAGACCTTCCCGTATCATAGATTCCAACCTCCCTGCTACTGGATAAGTGAATTACTAACTAGTGTTTCTCGAGCTTGACCACCTGAGCCAGGGAAGGTGGAAACCTTTGTTAAAAATGCATATTTAAGAAATCATATTCATGGAATCCTTTCTCAGACCTTCTGAGTGAGGACTTCCTTGTAATGGGCCTAAGGAACAACTTTTTTATTTTTTATCCTTAAGGTCAAGTTCCTTCTTCCAGCCCAGATCTCCCTGATGACCTTCAGGCTGGTTGGAGCATTCAGGATGAAGTGTTGTGCTCATTTGGCTGGTGGCTTGGCCCTTAATTGATAAGGAGTATCTTTGGGGCAAGTTTGAGCAAATGTTCCTCTTGGACAGGGAGAAGAGCAAACACAGTATCTGCTTTAAGCAAAACTCTTCTCACATATAGATGACTCAATCACTTCTGCCTTCTTACCATCTGAATTTCTGCAGTCAGCGAGGTGTGAAACTCTCTGACCTATCTCACGTTGCGTCAGCCTTCAGTTTCTCTCAGCTTGATTGACTGCTCTGCTCGCCGCTAGGTTCTTCATGCTATGGAGTTTCTGTGATATTTTTTCTGATGAAATGCCAGCTTGCTGTCATTGTTTTGTTTTTCATTACTCATGTCTAGCTGCCCCTCTTAAACACATCCTATGCCACTAGTTCACCAACTTTAGCAATATTGGGCTGACCCAAAGGGCTTGCTGAATCCCCCAGGTTTATGACTCAGTGGGGTTGGACTGAGCCTGAGAGTGTGCATTTCTAACAAACTCCTGGGTGATGCTTATGCTGCTGGTCCAGGGACCACACTTTATCAACTGCTGCTCCTGACTTTGCCCACATCACTGGACTGACTGTGTGGAACTGATTCATCCCTGCACCAATGACTCTGGCCTTGCATCAGACAGAGCACATATGGTAAATATGTTACGTTGAATTGGGCAAATGAAACAAGACACCTTTGTGCCCTCAGACTGCTTCTGAGATTCTGGCTTTGAGTTTCCAAAGCCAGATGGCCCCTTCTGAGAGGCCTGTGGCACCACCCAAATCCATGGCCTCTTGTTGGGCTCATTCACAACCTCAGAACATAAGGCCAGACTGGTATCGAGGCTGCTGACCTTCTTCAGCTGCTCAGCTCAGAATCAAGCTTGCCCTAGGCTACAGCTGTGATGGGAACACTTTTTGAAGCCTCTGTGCTCCTCTTAGCTTGCTCTTTAGAGGTAACTGTGGGGTCTTTGCTCTAGCCCCTACTTTCCTGTTGCAAACTACAGGGTCCATGATTTTGGCTGGTGGTCGTCAAACCTCTCTGGGAGTAACATGAAACTTCTTGTTCACAGTACAGAGGAAATGGCAACTTGATTGTGGCAAATTTGAAAATGAAGAGTGTATTGGCCTTTCGCTATATGCTGATCTAAATTGTCCGCTGTTAATATAAGGGCCTCATTGTTTAATAAGCACTATATCAACATCTGAAGCCGTTCACATGGATTATTTCTTTTAACCTCGATACCGTAAGGTTTTGTAAGTCCCATTTTACAGATCAGGACTCTGAGGCTTGGAGTGAGTAAGCAATTTGTCTTTAGTCACAGAGTTCTCAGGTCTTTGACTTCAAACCTGAACTCAGAATCTCTGGTTCTGTGGACCTTTAGTTGCTAAACTTCTTCAGATGACATTTTAAAGATCCAACTTCTATCCAATTCCACTCTACAGTGAAGAGTTATGATAAATTTCTAGTATATTTCAGGTATTTTTTCACTTTGAAATGTTTTGAAAATGTGATTCTAAGGCATTTTTAAGTCATGGATTGTATTTATTTAGCAAAAAGACTCCTTAGAAGGAAGACTAAAATCTAAAACAACAAAGATAGACCCAGAAGTCTCAGCACCCCACCCTCTCAGTTCCCGAGATATTCAGAGATTGGTCTGAAACCTGCCATAGAGGCCTGGATTTCAAACCTCGGGGATCAGAAGACCTGGATGTTAGCTCTGACTTTTACGTGAGCTGACTATGGTGCTGGGGACAAGCCAGCAAACTCTCTTGGACTCTGTGGTCTCCGTTGTGAAGTTACAGAGATAAACAAGTCCCTATCACGTCTCTGGTGAGGACCCATTAGTTGATTAATGAACTTGAACTAATGGCTAACAAAATGTAGTAAAGAAATAGCTTCAACTTTTATGAAGAGATTAAAGCTAGTCACTGCATACAAATATGTCATGAAAAAGAGCTTGAAAAGAAATTATGTGCTAAAGTAAATAAAAAGTGAAAAATATACTCTAATCTATATTACTTCTTTCTTTAGGAATGTACAACCACCACCAACTTTTCCATGTATAGAAGAAGTTCAAAATGGAACAAATTCTCTCTCTTTTTTGTTTAAAGAAAGAGGGGAGAGAGAGAGAGAGAAGCAATCTTTATTTAGTTTTTCATGTGACTTTCATTCCTCAGACACTTCGCCGTGTACGTGGTGCTGGGGTTTGAACTTGTGTTCTCGTGCTTGCCAGGCAAGCGCCATAACTGCTGAGCCTCCGATCCAGCCCCCAAATTCTCTTTTAATAGTACCTAAACTAATAAGATGTTCTTTATCAAAATATTCCAAATATGCCAACAAAGTCAGTGAGGAGGTTAATAATTCTGTAATAAAAGCTTTATATCCAAATGTCAACAACCTGAGACTGGTAGTAAAGATTTTTCAGAGAGACTCTAGAAAAGGATGTCTGCATTTCCCCAGATTTTGTTTTCTGTCCTCATTATTACAACACTTGTTCTCTTTCCTCGCCAAGCCGCAGCGAAGGTGACACTGTTGTAGTGAATGACCAAGTTGTCACAGAGTAAGCTGTGGATTGTTTTTAGGGTCATACTATCCTTTATGTATTAGGTGATTTTGTCATTATCCCCACTGAGTAATGGCTTTGGTACAGATGGTTGGTGCTTTATAGAAAATGCAAAAGAAGATCTGAGGTGTCTGGGAAATTAATATTTATTTCATAAAGAAACTTTTTTTTAGAGTTATAAAGGGAAAGGGAAGGGAGGGATAAGGGAGGGTAATTGGGGGGGGCACTCCTGGAGATAATTGCAATATCCAGAATATTTACACATTTTATACACATTTTATATTATTTTGTTAAAATCGTGTAAGGTTGTTTAAAAATAAAAAAAAAAAAAAAAGAAAAGAGATGAAGAGGGTAGTATTTAATTACTACCTTAAATTATAAATGTTCATTTAAAATATCCTTGCTAGATGCTTTAGTTTTTTTAAGAGAGAGGGTCAGTGAGAGAGAGAAAGAGAGAATCAATTTTATTTAGTTTTTCACGTGGCCTTCTTTGCTCTGAGACTTAATTGTGTGTGTGGTGCTGGGCTTTGAACTTGTGTGCTCGTGCATGCCGGGCAAGTGCTGTAACTGCCAAGCCACAACTCCAGCCCCTTAATCTTTAAATTTTAAGACAATTTTTAACCAAATACGACCTGCGATTTCAGCATGCTGTTTGTTACTAGGTAGTTACACACAAGAAGCACTTTGGTATGTGATTCCCATCTTACCTATGAAATTTCTATTCATTAATTTGATTTATAATAATAAAAACTCTTTACCCAAAGAGATAAATATGCAGTAGAAAATTGGGTAGAGAGATGCTGAAAAATAAAAATAATAAAAAATAAAATGAAGACCTAGGTACAATTTGAGACCACTTTCAACAATTCTTGGAAAATGTTTATCAGCCCTAGTCTTACTACCAGACTTCCTTCTTTCCTAATTCATTTAAAATGTTACTTGGGAAATCAGACCTTCTTAAGACATTGCACGCCTCCAGGACTTGACTCACGGTCAGCTTTGTGTAAGATGTTAGTACCTTACAAACAGGAATCGTGTTTTCTCACTCCAGCCAGCCCAGACACAGGCTAGTGTGTGTTCCATATACCCTCTACACACCCCTCTGCATACACACACTTACCTAATTCTTTGCTGCCTGTAGAGCCCTCCATGTTTCTTTTCCACATGGAAGAAGGGGAAGAAAGAAAGTCATACAGATAAGTATTTATTAACAGTGTACACAGATAGTCACATACTAATAGAATTCTATTCGTTACCATTGGAAAGCACATTCTTAATACAAAATAAATTACTCACAAAGAAATGATAGGTGTTTTTCACCAATAAAGAATCTTCTAGACCACGTTCCACTTAGGTTTCCATGGAATATTGATGTAGTTTGGAGTAGGGTTGTGATATTGTGTATTGATTCTGAAGTTAGGATGGGGATGAAAATCAACATACAAAATGAAAATTACTCCCTTGGAAATCCCTCTGGCTGGTGCCACATTGGAGACTAGGACTCCTAGCAGAGCCGGTTGTCCTTCAGTGTGGGAAGAGATCACCCTGGGATCAGCTTGTATCTAGGAGCCAATGTCTTGGTCTATTTTCTGTTGCTAATACCGTAGTCTGTGTAATAACTTACGTAGACTTGGTGAGTTATAAAGAATAGAGGTTTATCTTGGCTCATGGTTTTGGTCCAAGGCTGAGGGGCTGCATCTGGCGATGGCCTTCTTGCTGGCAGAGTCCCTAGGCAGCCTAGGGCATTACTTGGAAGAGACAGGGAGTGTGAGACACCTAGCCAAACTGGGGCAGATTCACTCTCCAGATAACGCATTAATCACAAGAAGAGATTAACCCATTTGTTTTTTTTATCTTATAAAATTTATTTTAGCAAAGTAAAACATGCATTTTTTTCTGCATGCATTTTTTATTAGAAGAATATAGAGATACAGTTGAGGGAGAAACATTATCAAAACATTATCAATCAGTGGATATAAACTTTGTTATTGAGGGGAAAACCCAGATCATGGATAACCACCTTGGATTTTACCTTTTGCAGTTTCCCCCAGAAGAACTCATGCGTTAAATGGATAGTTCGTGGAGGAATGACTTTGGCTTCTGGGATGGTTCCCCCATCTTCCCAATCTCCAGTCTCCTTATATACCCTCCCCCCTCCCCATCACCCTCCCTGCACCTCTGAGAATCCTGTAGAGCCATCCCCCTAATGTTCTGAAAGTCATTCAATTTGCAGTTTTGCAAGGTTAGCCGTCAGCCCTACTGTTTCCCCAAATATGTTAGCATCAACAGATGAGAGAAACCATTCAGCCCTTGAGTCTCTGAGATTGGGAGACTTCACTAAGCGTAATTCTATCCATATCCATGCATTTGATTTCAAAAGACATCATATCATGCTCCCTAATGGCCAAGTAGTATTCCATAGTATATATGTACCAAAGCTTTTGTATCCACTCATCAAGTGAGGGACATCTAGGTTGGTTCCATAATCTAGCTATAGTAAACTGAGCTGCTATAAACATTGATGAAGCCACATCGCTATAATATGCTGATTCTAAGTCTTTTGGGAAAATTCCCAGTAGTGGGATAGCTGGGTCATAGGGTGGATCCATCCTTAATTTTTTGAGGATACTCCACACTGCTTTCCATAGTGGCTGAACCAGTTTGCAGTCCCACCAGCAGATTAACCCATTTGTGAGGGCAGAGCCCTGATCTTCTTGTAAAGGTCTCTCCTCTTTTATCTCACAGTGGGGATTAAATTTCAACATGAGCTTCACAGGAGACAAAGCATATTCCAACCATAGCAGCCACAAAGAACAGAAATGTTTGTCACTAAGCACCAGCGTCATACTCAGTTTGGCCTGATACTCATAGCAGAGAGCTGCGGTAACGGGGGATACCTCCAGGGCCAGGGGGCTCATGGTTCATCTTCCGGTCCCTTCTACTCTCTGTATGGAGTCTGCACAAGCACCAGGTCTACCTGTGGTTTCTGTTTCTCTTCCTCTCCACCCCTTCTTCTTTGCCTTCTTCCTTCCTCTCTCCCCTTCCCATCCTCCTCCTCTTACTCCTTCCTGATTTCTCCCTCCTCTTCTACCACCCCTGCCGATCATGGAATCCGCTCTAGTTGAAAGTGTACATAATGAATGCAACCCCAGGAGAACTACTGTGACAATCTTGCTGTGTCTCCTTAGTTACCTAGGAAAGATGATTGCACAAACAGCCTCTGTCATAAAAACCTTTCAAAATTTAATTTCCAAAGGTCTGCATCTATGACTACAGAACCTTTAAAAACAATATTCACTAGATGGCAAAGGAAGGATTTGAAGAGATCTAACCACATTTAACAGCAATGTTAAATATGCTGTTGCTTCCTAGTAAGATTTTTATTAGTAAGATAATTGTATTTTATATTGTTTTGTTTTTGTCTTTCCTAAAATCTTGACTCTTGCCATACTGGCCTTTTATTGATTTTTTTTGTTTACTTGCTTCTAAATTTTGTAATTGTTTAATTTACTAAGCAATAAGATCACAAAATCAATGAATGAAGTCTCATCTGTAATAAAGCCCAAATTTTGTGGAATGTATTTCTAAATTCCTTGCTGAAGAAGTTACATAATATATTGAATTTAAATTGCAATTTGAATGGGCAGCATGCACATGGTCCAAGGATAGGTGTGTGGCAGGAGGAGAATGCTCAGAGGGAGAATTCAGACTGGTAAGTCAAGTGGTAGAAGAAAGGTTTCTGGAAGAAAAGACACCATTTCTGGGCAATCTTGGCAAATTGTAGGGAAGAACAGTCTGAAAGGAGTTGATCTAATTTAGACTGAGAAAAAATGAATCCATTTCCAAAAGAGTGTGTATAATTTCAGGGAGAAAGCAAATTGTCACTGATAAGAATATCTCCAGCCTGGTTAAGCTAATGAAACCTTAACTAGGTTACAAAGAAATTGGAATATGAGCTTGAAATGGACCTGTAAAGAAAAGGAGCAATTTCAGTTAATGTGTGTTACCCTGGGTGGAAGGCTGATTTTGTCTGAAAAGGAATATCTTTATCCTAGTTCAGCTAATGATATCTTAACTAAGTTACAAAGACATCAGAGCATTAGTGAGTAGCACTGACACTCAGGAAGCTGTCAGAATCCTGGTGAGAGTGACAGGCAGAGTTCATGACAGGGTACTGGTAGAAGGATATCTCTGATTGACAGGACCATGCAATGTACCCATGGTGACCGATACACAGCAAAGGAAAAAGTCAACAAATAATAGTTTGAATATTCTTTGCAATTTTCTATCAAATATTTCTTCTGCACTTTTTAATAGTTAATTAAAATTGTTATTAATAAACAATTTAATGTTTATTTATAAACCAGAACTGATCTGTATTTTTAACGTATTCTCTTTCTGATGTCTATTTTCTCTCTGCATTGAGGTTGCTTGACTTTTTAGATTGCCAAAAAAAAAAAAATTACTATGTGCTTTTAAATGTCAATTACTCATGGGAGTAACCTCCAACCTTTGGGTGGAAAAGAATGACTGATGGATCTTCCTAAAATCAGACATCTTGCAGAAGGGTTTAAATAGCAAAGGAACTCAGGCAGACTTCAGATCAAAATTCAGAAAAAAACCCAGATGGAGAGTATTCTTTCAGACACCAAACACCTATGTTTTGAGCTCTTGCTGGGCACTGGGTGCTGCACAATATACTTGGGTTACAACAACGAGCAAAACGGAAAATGAGTCCTGTCCTCCAGGAGTCTCCATTCCGGTGATGAGGACGGATGAGATTGGCCCTTTATCTGGTGTGATGGGAGCGGATCATTGCTGAGGACCAAAGAGAAGATTTAGCAGGATAGGGGCCAGGGAAGAATGTGGTCTCCTTCCACCTCCCCATGTAGAAGCACCTTCTCGGGGCCTTGTTAAGGGCTAACCAGGCTTAAGTTTACTTTTATGGTGCATATCATTCTGACATCGTTACATGTTTATTTATATTTTATTCTCCACTAGAATGTAAGCTCTGAAAAGAGTAATATTGTTTTGTTCGTTGCTGTATCCTTTTTTTTGTCTAGGACAAAACTTTGTAAAATATGCTTAATAAGACTGTTTAATGAGGGAATAAGTAAATAAAATACTGTTAGAGGAATATATTAAATATTGCTGACATAGTGGTGAGCAGAAAAAGCATTAATGTAGACTCCCCTGGGGATAATGTAAGGGAGAAGGTGAAAATCGTGTTATTTCAGCCAGAAAATGTAACAGTTTTTAACCAGGTTATACATTTTTATTTTAATTTATGAAACATTTCAGAAAAACAGAATCATATGTAAAATGTCCATATGTACCTTTTTAAAAAAATTTTACGAGCAAGGGACAGTGAGAGAGAGAGAGAGAGAGAGAATCAATTTTATTTAGTTTTTCATGTGACTTTCATTGCTCCGAGATTTCGTTGTATACATGGTGCTGGGGTTTGAACTCGCGTCCCCACCCATACCAAAGCAAGCACCGTAACCGCTAAGCCCCGCTCCAGCCCCATATATGCCTCTAATGTGGATTTTTGTTTTGTTTTTCTTACAGACACACTTTCTATCTTTTCCTTGAGGGTTCTATAATGCTTGAGTCCCAAAATTCAAAATAATAATACTTAGTAACAAGCAGCCCCTGGTCTCTTAAAAACTATGAAGGTCTTGTCCATCTGCAAAGAACTGCCCTTAGCCTTAGCAATGGTGGAACCATACTTGGCTCTCCATGCCACAAACCACCTGTTTACCCTCTGGCATCCTTCTGAGCAAATCTTATCGCTCTTTGGATGATGGATGGAGTGGTAGATATGTGACGATCAGGATTCTGTCTCTGAAACTTGTCTCCTACAGCACTGATTTAGTTCAAAATAGTGAGCTGGGGCTGGTGGTACATAGCTCAGTGGTAGAGTACATGCTTAGCATGTGTGAGGCCCTGGATTCAACCCCTTTCCATACTCCCCCCCAAAAGAGAAAGTATGCAGGAAAGTAAGAATATTTTATATATTCTTTTAACAAAATGAGTTTCTCCTTAGTTTTGGCTACAGATGACCCCAAACTCTAGTGACTTTTAAAGCAGCATTTTGAAATTTAGTTCACAGTGTCTAGGCTGATACTGTGGGCTGGGCGCAGCTGGCATTTGGGTTTCCAGGAGCTCGCTCAAGCATGTGCAGTCAGCTGAGACTGGCTAAGTGCTGGCTGGTCCAGAGTGGCCTCAGCTGGAATGACTGCTGTCTGCTCCAAGTGGTCTCCTGTTCTCCAGCAGGCCAGACCAGGCTTGGTCACGTGGCTGCAGTGCAGGATTCCAAGAAAGAACTGCAGTGTACAACACAAAAGTATGCAAGGTCCAGGCCACTTTTGCTGCATTCTGTTGCTCAATGAAAGTCACAAAGGTCAGCCCAGATTGAAGGCATGGAGAAATAGACTCTGCCTCTTGATGGGAGGAGGAAGTAGAATAGATGTGGCCTTTTTCTGCAAAGAATCTGCCCAGAGACGACGACATTCACCATTTCACTTCTTCACCTCCTTTCCCCCATCTTTTCCTTCTCACAGAAGTTTTTTGAAAATCTAGAATTTTCCCCAATTCCATAGACATTTTGGGCGCCTCCTAAACTTCATAACCCTGAATACGTTATTCCTGTGGATAAGAAACAATCAGGCAATGGGTTCCACCTTTGATGTACTATTGTGAATATAAGTAAGAAAAGACCTTGGAACAAGCATGATGTCACAGAGGTCTGTTGAGCACTCTATATGTGTCAGGTTTGAGAAAAGAGAGGACTGAAGGTGAACATCCTACAACCTCTCTTCTGGAGGCATTCCCAGTTTTCAAATTATTTAGCATTGTTTCAGGTGGCTTTTCTCCCTCGCTCCCACATTCAAACACCAAGTCCTGTGGATTTTGCTTTTAAATGCCTGGTCAATGCATCCCTTACACCACCCCCTCAGTTCAGTCCTCTTCATCGGTTGCTATGACTACAGTGAATCTTCTTGCTGGTCTCCCCACCTCGATCCCTCCTCCTCTGCTAAGCTATTGGCTGAGTCCATGTTACTGCCAGAATGTCCCCTAACATGCAGACTTGGTCATGACACTCCCTTGGGAGCATTCTTCCATGAATCCACCCAGTAGAAAGGCTTATAGCTAAAGATCTGTCCAGGCCCTGCAAAGCCTTTTTGAGCTGGCATCTTCTCACTCCACCATCTCACATTTTATTCTTGAGAAAAGCTGAACCATTGACAGTTTCTTGATCTTACCAATGTTTGTCAAATATTTTGTCTCATATTTCTTGTTCCCCGTGACAAGAACAATCCCTCTTCCTCTTGTCTGCCTAAAGACTGTAACTTTCTTTGAGGGAAGGTTATTCTCAAAAAGATATCTGTGTTATTTAGCAGCTGCACATGATACTCAAAACAGCTACTACAGCCACCTCTGATGATGTGAGACTTCTATTCCTACTTCAAGGAATTTCCCATGAGGACCATTCTGCATTATCATTGTCTCTTCTGTAACCTCCTTTAAAAGAGTGACCCTATCTTTTCAACCTTCTTTCTTTAGCAACTTGAATGTAATAAGTATTAATTGAATGAATGAAATCAAACAAGAAAAAAGTGGACGATCCGAAGTGTGTTTTATTTATGCTGATGGACAGGCAGTGAAGTATCACATGATAGTCATTGGACTTGATGCCAGAACATGCTGCTTCGCCTCTAATAGCCGTTTGACCTTGAGGAAGTCTCATTAACTCTTATAGTCTCAGTTTCCTCGTTAGCTAAACAAGAATAAACCTACTCTTCCTAGTTCATCGAAGATAAAATGAGAGAATGAAATGTGGGCATTAAATTATTTGCAAAGCAAAACAGAACTATCCCAAAGCAGGCTTTAATGAGACTATGGTGTCTTTCCCCTGACTCTCTTTCTCCACAGTTCATGGTCTGTTCTTAGAAAGTCTCTGGGAGGCAGCAGCAATGTGTGCAATTTGTGTACTAATAAATATTGTGCTTTTAGTTTAATATAGCCTTTTTTATAAAGAGAAAGGGACAGTGAGAGATAGATAGGTAGAGAATTAATTTTATTTAGTTTTTCATGTGGCTTTTGTTGCTCCAACACTTCGTTGTGTATGTGGTGCTGGGGTTTGAACCCACGTCCTTGCGCATGCCAGGCAAGTGCTGTAACCACCGAGCCACCATTCCAGCCCCTTAATATAGCCTTTTAAATGCTGTTGGTTTTGTTTTGCTTTTTAAAGAATAAGCTATCCTCTAATGTTAAAGAACTTATGGTGTGAGGGAAATGTGCTGTATTCAGTAGGAGTGTCTCTGGGGCTGTGGTGGCTATGCTATGCACAGTTAGCTCTCTTCCACTTACATTAGAACTCTAGAACATCAAGTTTGGCATGGAGTACAGTTTTTTTTTTTTTAATAGAGAAGGAGGGGGGAAGAGAGAAGCAATTTTTATTTAGTTTTCCATGTGATTTTCATTCCCTCTGACATTTTGTTGGTACGTGGTGCTGGGGTTTGAACTCAAGTACTCGTGCATGCCAGGCAAGCACTGTAACCGCCGAGCCACCGCTCCAGCCCCCATGGCATGTAGTTTTGACAGAATAATGAAGCAACCTATTAACCCCAGCATGTTTAAGGAAAATGAGAACCTCAGGGGTGTAAATGTGTGTGTTCACACAAGTGGGTTAGTCCTAAGACTTGAGTTATTTCCATTTGGGGACAGTTTCTTGTCCTCCCTATCCACTTGTATCCCTGCACTATTAACCTCCAAACTCAAATCTTTTTAAGCTTTGGTAACTTACTGTAGCCCCATCTTACGGTTCACTCATTCCACCTACTTTCTCTTTGGTGGCTTTTTGGGTTCATATTTGTGTACCTCGTTCAGTTCTGTTTCTATATCATTTATTTCTGAGCCATCACCACTTGTACTGCCACCTCCTAAGACACTGCTCTGAGTTTCTTTCTTCTTTCATCTCCTTGGGACTCCAGGTCTTCTGCTTTCTCCACACCTTCTGTGAACTGATTTTGAATATCTTTACAGCGTTAATATATTCTGGCTACATTCTATTTGAGTTTTTATCTTTCTCTTTGTTTTGCTTAGAAGAAACAAAATTATTCATGTTTTTTAAAATTTATTTTTATTAGTGCAATATAGTTTCACATAATGTTGGGATTAGTTGTCACATATTCCTAAATGCACACAATTCTGCAATACAATTTATTCATATTCCCCTTCACCCCTCTACCTCCCTCATCCCTTCCCGTGATCCCTTGCCTTTTTTCTGGGTCCTAAATGGTTCCTAGAAACCCAAATACAATGACAAAAATTATTCATGTTAATGAAAAAAAATCTAGTAAAGGCAGCCAGACCGAAGTAAACTGCTTCTTCCACCAGACTCTTTGCTGACGTGATGGAAGGGTTGGAAGGGATGAAGGACTGTCCCTTGGGAAGGTGGAGGGAGATTCAGGGTGAATACCGATCATTTTTGAGGACTGTCTCCAACTTTATTGAAAGGAATCAAATGTTCTTGCTAATATTGTCAGGGATTTGGCGGCTGTTCAGACCTGGTGACTAACTCAGGAAATAAAAGAAGCCAACGAGATGGAGAATCTGAGGAGAAAAACAGAACCTTGACTGGATAGGCCCTGTCCCAGCCACGGAGCCCCAGGATGGAGACCCCTGAGGACTCCCGACCATCCATTCACCACTCATGTGTCTGACATGCGAGATCCACAACAAATTCGGATCACTGATTTTTCTTAAGTAGGAAGCAGCGATAACAACAACATCAAAGTCTTGATTCTTGAGTGGTGTGGGTGGGTATGTGATGGACAGTGAGGACAAGGGGGAGCCTGCGTGGCCATTCTACGCACATTCAAGTTCTTTTTAGAATAGGTTTGTGCTTTGGCTGAGCTGTCCGAGGTGCTGACACTCCTGTGCTGTCAGAGCCTCTTCCTGGTTGAGCTTATCCTCAGTTTGTCTCAGAACTTGGAGTAATCTTGCTGCTCTTGCTTGTGGGAATGAATGACTGGTTCTCTCCTTTCAACATCTTCTTTCAGTTCCTCAATCACTCTTTACCTACCTCACTTCAAGTATATTTTGTAGTCCATTAAATCAACGACCAGAGGATACATGTTTGGTGCTCAGCACCTGAAGCTGAAGTCTGTAAATAATTTCGCTTACACAATTATTGTAGATTATATTATAATCTAATTGTGAGAAAATTAAAAGAGCGAACGATTTAGAGCAAGAGTGGAGAGAAATATTGCAATATTGCTTCAGACCCACTGTTTCCAGCTTTGTCTTCAGCTGTGAATGACATCTTCAAATGAAGGCTCTATTGTCTTCCTTAATTTCACCCTTAAAGGTTAAGTTGCCTCCAGCTCCCATCTCTTAGGAGTCTTCACTCATGAAAAATCAATAAATTTGTCCAAACCTTTTTGAATCTTTTCATATTTCCAGTCAATCCCACTTGTGCAAATAATGAGGTGCATGTCTTTATAAAACTTGTTGTAAAATTGCTCTTTTTTTGATTCTAAACTCAATTTACTTATGTTTCTTATGCTCTTTTCTCCACCTGACAGCATGTTCATGGACACATGGCACAAAATTTTTTTATCTGCCTTGCTTTTTACTTGATAAACATAGAGCATAGTTATTTCCAGCCCTTGCTCTTTTGATGGTAGTACCGGCCTGTAGTTCACAAACCTCTAGTGGACCTGTGGAAGAAATGCAGGTGGTTTATGAATTTGGATGAAAAAAAATTACATCATTAACAACTAATCAAAATTTGATATTTTCTTGCATTGCAAATACCACTAATAGATATCACAGATATTTTAGATCATGTTATAATATTACAGATAGATCAAAATATCATTTGTCGCTATCACCTCTTTAAGTTGTGGAATTATTTTACCATCTCTCATCTCTGATTACCACTTATGCTAATAAAGAAGCATATATACAATTATATCAACAATTTGTTTTTAGATATTTTGATAACTAGGGTAACATCATGGTTTCCTTAGTAATATGTTTTATTCTATTTTATATATTTAAAAACTTATCCCGAGAAGCCATCCACAAGCTCAATGGACTGCCAAAGGTGTCCATGGCACAAGAAGGGAATTTTGTAAATTTAGCTTTGTTTCATGTTTTTCCCATGACAGTTGCATGACCATTCCCTTCCTGCTAATGGAACCCTGATTCTGTTCAGATAAGGATGGAAAGGGGGAAGTGAGAAGGTAGTTTCTTCTGACAATCTTAGAGGGTGGGCTATGGTTGAATGAAGCAGCCATGGTAATCCCATGAGCATCCAACAGATACCATCCCCTCCCAGTCTCCCATGCATCTGTGTGCATCCATGGGACTGCTATGGCTAATAAGAGGAAAGGAGTCATGTTTTGAAGGCTTCTGGAAAGGATTTTGATTCCAAATAAAAGACCAGGTCCTCTTGGGTGGAAGGGGAAAGCCTTTCCTTCTTTCTCCATTCCTTTGTGCAAGTGTGTGACTTGCAGTGGCTCCTGTTGTCTTACGGGCATGATGGGCTGGTTAAAGGAAACAGATGCTGACCCAGCACCAAGACATTCTTGTGCCTCTGTACTAGCTCTGTAATAATCCAAGTCCAGATTTAGGATTATGTAAGATAAACAAACAACTACTAATGAGTCAGATTTCTGATAGTTTTTGCCAAACAAAAACTACGCTGGGTTTAAAATACAGTGTTTTGACCACTTTTTCTTTCTGGGATTTAAGTCAGAATCAAGTTCTAGGGTCTGGATTTCAGATGTGATTATACGTAAGAATCAAACATGTTAGAGGACATTTTGGGAGCAAAATATCATCCAATCCTTCTTGGCAGAAAAAAAAAGAAGGTGGTTTGGTGATCCTTTGGAGCTACAAGGGCAGCCAGCAATGAGCACATTAATCACTATGGGCAGTTCAGCCAGACAAGGACTCAAAGAAGCGGAATAATCAAGGAGGGAGCTTCTTCAGGCAGAGAGGTGAGGAAAAGGTCAAAATGTGCTAAACCAGGGAAGGCACGATGCCTCTCATGGACATTTTCCAGGGTCCTGTCCCAGAATAAGGAATGATCTCAAGGGAGGCAGTCTGGGATGGGGTCTTGAGCTCTGTCCTGGGTCGGAGATGGCCTTGCCACTGGCTCATGGTGTGACATGTGACATTGCTGGTCCTCACTCCTCTGTCTGGGTGCACCATGGGGGCCATTTGTTTCCCAAGTCCTCCCAGATTTAGGTTGAGGAAGCAGGAAGTAGATGAGCAACCTAAGTGGAATGTCAAGTAACTTGGAGAATGTCCTAGGAAACCAGCACTAAAATTTTTTTTTTTAAAGTGAGAGGGACAGTGAGAGAGACAGAGAAAGAGAGAAACAACTTTATTTAGTTTTCACATGGTCTTAGTTGCTCCAATACTCAGTTGTGTACATGGTGCTGGGGTTTGAACCCAGGTCCTCGTGCTTGCCAGGCAAGCGCCGAAACCGCTGAGCCACCGCTCCAGCCCTAAAAATAGTTTTGAAATAGAAAAATCTTCAACTTTTCTGTGTCCATGGCACAGTTGGGGGAGAACAGAAAGAGAAGGACCAGCTCAAGCCGGAGACTGTGAGACAGTTCTATAGGTCCTGAATTGGTAAAATGTGTATTGTTTGATCTACACACTATGTAGTTATTTTTTAAAAGAGAGAGGGACAGTGAGAGAGAGAGGGAGAGAGAAACAACTTTATTTAGTTTTTCATCTGTTTTTTGTTGCTCTGACACTTAGTTGTTTATGTGGTGCTGGGGTTTGAACCTGGGTCCTCGCACAGGCCAGGTAAGCATTGTAACTGCTGAGCTACTGCTCCACCCTCCACATTGTGTATTTAAGAGATTGGTTATCAGTGTGAAAAAGTTAGTAAATTTCCCATTAATGCTGAGTATTTCTGGCGTCTCTTAAAAAGTCAGCCATCCTAGTCACATTAGACCTGCATTTCCACATGAGTCTCTGGTTGGAGCAGAATGACCCTGCTCCCATGATGTGCGCTCCTCAGTTTGCACTGTAACTCTCTCTGTTGTCTCTGTGACACTGAGACTGAGTGTTAGGTTGTTGTTGTGTTTTTTTTTAAGAATAATTTTGTTTATTTTTTCATCTGGCCTTTGTTTCTCCAACACTTAGTTGTGTATGTGGTTTTGGGATTTGAACTTGGGTCCTTGTACATTCCAGGCAAGTGCTTCAACTGCTGAGCTACTGCTCCATCCCTGAGTGTTAGTTTATTATCACTTTTGCAATGTTTTTGTTTTTCTCATAAGAGAGACTCTTATGAGAGTCTTCATACTCTTCTTTAAGAGTATGAAAACAAAAGATAGAGCAGGCTGTGGGTTTCTAACACCAGGCGTACTTCATCATTAAAATTAGCCACCTATAAGTACCTGTAGGCCTCAGAATTTGCAAACCCAACTATAACTGTAGTTCAGACTACAAATGGAAATTTTTCTTCACCTTCCAACTCATCCTTCTTGGAAGAGAGAGGGTGAGAAGGTTGATTATTCTTATAGGCAAGGCATCTTTAGTGCACGGCATTAGCTGAATTAATTCAGTTTTCCAGACCCTTGCTGCAAGACAGCTAGTCTGACAAATGTCATTGCTAATTAGTGTACCAAGTCATGGGAGGGAGCTCACTATCTGGTGATCACAATTAGTGCTTTTCAATAGGACGCACAGATTAAGACATGACAGTCAATCTTGGCCCTGGCCCTGAGACAGTCCTGGATGTCAGCTGGAGGACCTTTACTTTCTACCGACAACCCAGCCTCTGCCAGGACCATTTGCTGGGACAAAAGTCCTCAATTCCGGTTCAAGGAAATAAACATATGGCACTGTAGGAGATGTTTTCTGGTTTTGAAATATGTGGACACGTTGCCCGTAGCCTCATTGTCTCTCATGCCTCAGAGTAAAATGCTGTACCCATGGTGCCTGTGAAACCACTGCTTTCCTCTTTCACTGCCTCCTAAGCATGAAAGGGTAACACGTGCATGTTTTTTTTAAGACCTGTTAATTAGCCAGACTATTAATTTGTCCACTAAAAGAAAGGAGCTCCGCGGAATAAGGAGGCCTAGGTAATTTTATGATCAAAGTGTCAAATCATAGAAGGCATCAGGACTCCCATACATGGCTGTTGGCTCTTGAGAGTGAGGAGCACTCTATGGGATATTTGATGCTTTGGACATCAGCATGGTAACTTGCTGACCTTCTGACAGAAGGACTGGCCCAGGCCCAAGTGCTCCCATACCAATGGACTTTGGAGAATTGACAGGGCAGAAAATTGAGAGGGACACAATTATCAGAAAAGTCCCAAGGGTCTAGAAAAGAGTAGCTCATTAATGCTTGGAAAATAAGAGTGAGCAAATCTTAATATGAGTCAGAATGTTGTGACTCATGGATGGGGCTAGCATGGAACCTTGGGGATTCGCCTTTCTGGGTTAGTAAACAGAAATTCCTTTAGGATCTCAAATCAAGAGCCAAATTGTTTTGAGCAAAATGCAATTACACATCAGTTTCTTCCCAGTGTCTATTGCACGAGTCACAAGTTATCCACTCCTGCCTCCTTTATGTGCAGGAGTGGCAAAAAGGGATTCATGTGGAAGTTAGGTCCCTCATACTTCCTCATCTGGAAAAAGGTATTGTTTTGAGTAAAGCTAATCCCAGGGTATGAAAGGAATGTGGTTGCCAGCTTCCCTGAGACTATGCACGGGTTAATAGGGACCCAAGAATGGCCTCGACCCACTCTGGATAGATGTTTACTCTGTCAACAATGGATGTATATAAACCATTTTTTGATCTAGTTAGAGCTTTATATTGTCTTGAAGAAATGGGCTGTTATGTTTTCTGCCTACAATAAAAATGTGACTTCTTTTGATCTGTCCTATAACTAACTCCTCCAAATCCTACTCCACACAGTGAGCAATCCCCCTCAATTGCCCTAAAGTAACTTCCCAGTAACCGTAGCATCTTAGTACAGTTAGAGATTCATTTTCATTTGTGCTGTGCTTCTGGCCTATGCTCCCTTCAAAAGCAAATACCTCTCCTTGGTATTTGTTCCAAAACAGTGGGAACACATTAACAAGCTGAATCAGTGATTACATATTAAAGGTCTACTGTGCAGGGAAAGTAGGTAACCCAAAAGAGTGAAGGGGCCAAACACAAGAAAAGCAGCCCTGCAGGAATAATGTAAAAGCCACCTCTGTGTAGAACATTAGGAAGTGGTGGGGACTGAGGATAACCTGCTCTGTCACTTCTCAGCTTCAGCTCATGATGCTATGTGAGAATGTGGACCTAATGCCATCAGATCTTCTGGTTTTTCAATAAAAGCAGGAAATTGAAATTTGAAGGTAATGTCTCCTGACATTTTGATGTTATAACTCATTAAAAAAGTTAAACTTGTTGGTATTAAACATAATATATCTGTGGCCCAGCAATAGTGCCAAGGACTGATGAGTGTGGAGCCTTGGGCTCATCTCAGAATTGCCATTGCCCTTCTTTTACAGACATTCTTGGCGCTTTCTCAGTCTTATATGTATGCAGCTTTGTAACTCCCTCTTTTCAATTGGATTGCTGTCTTCAAACCCTTCCTGTAGATATTATGGGTTCAAATTGCCCCACATGATGTGAATTAAGGACTAAGTTGGAGTGTGACCTTGGCAAAGGTAAAGGACAGTTTCCTTACTTGTAAAATGTGGCTTCTGAGCTTGAAGGCCTTCAGTGGCTCTGGTGATCTGATGATTTTACAGCATGCCATGCAATGGGTCAACATGGGCTTTTGGATTAAAGTCCTTTGATTTACATGCTGGCTTCTAGTACCTGTATACATTGGATCACATTTCCTTAACCCCTCTGAGCCTCAGTTTCCCCATCTATAAAATGGGAATAGTGATGATCCTCAGTGGACTTTGTAAGCATGGTCTAAGGGTTAGAGGACAGGGCCTTCTCTCTGTGTGCACCTGCCTCTGTGGCTCTTCTCCCCTTATCAAGACACCAGTCATATTGAATTAAGGCACACCCTACTTCAGTATGACCTCATCTTACCTTATATCTTAATTAAATCTGCAAAGACCCTATTTCCAAATCAGCTTACATTCATAGGGTATAGGGATTAAGACTTCAGCATACCTTCTTAGGGCACACAATTCAACCTACAGCAGTGTTGTCAGCAAATTATTTAACCCTCAGATGTCATTTCTATCTTTTGTCAGCCTCACCCATCTCAGGGATTGTTTGGCAGATCAGATGCAATCATGTTCAGGGAAGCCTTCCGTAAAGCATAGAGCACTTTGTAACTGTATAGTAGTTTGTTCTCACCCTGGAAGGGATGTGATAAGGTCAGAGATGATGATTGTTGAGCATGTGCCTTCCTCTGGAGCTATCATAAAAATAAAAGCTTGTAGTATTTATTATTAATAACCTGCTTTCTGGATCCCTGGAGGCCAAGGAGCCTGCTGATGGAATCCTCCAACACTGTTTTCATTTTTACTTCTCCTGACCATCCCCTCTCCTTCCTGCATTGAAAGCATGCCCATGAGTTCTGGCCTGAAAGGGAAACAATTATGTTGTTTCCCCTCTCAAAGAAAACAAATGCCGCACAAGGATCATAGCAAATTAGTCTTAAGGTATTGCTTTCAAATCCTTGCATATTAGCCAAAGGGATATATTCTCGTGTATTTAAGACTTATAAGTCTCTGAAATTTTAAGTTAAAAGCTTCACACAGAGGTCATTTGTTTTTGGAGAAAGGAGCACATAGACTTCTTGGCATTTCAGCCCCTCCATGCTCATGGCTGGCCTTTCCCAGCCTCTCTTGAATTTCCCCTAATTTTCCTTATGCCGCCATTTTGTTTAGTTTTCTATTACATTTCTTCTTTAAATCTCTCTTCTTTTTCCATATTCACCCCTGCAGTTTTCTTTACCCTTTCTTACTTCACTTTTGCTCTCTTTAAAGACCATCAATGTCCTTTCACTTCTCCCACTGACATCCTTTCCTTAATTGGGTTTGGATGTGATGCTGGGCTCAACTCAGCTTTATTTTCATTCTAAGGCCCTTGTAGGCTGTTCAGCCCACAATATACTCTGCCACGCTTCTGTGACAGTTTATAATCTGTTTTATGGACCTTAAAACTATTCAATCTCCTTGCCCCCTAAAGGAGATTGCTGACACTAAATTGAGTCCAAAGGGCTTTGGTGATGGGGCTGCTCCTTTATGGACAGCTTCTTATTTATGTCCCTTTATTGTTTGTTGTCTGATTTGTGCTGCTGAGATTCTGGATCTCACTCCCAGGCAAGGGAACACATGACTGGAGGGAAGAGGGAAGGCTGCCTTCCCGAGGGCCCTATTGAGAAAGCGCCAACTCCCAACACCAGCCCCTGTGCCAGGAAAGGGAAGGGGGAAGACACTATCTGTCTATATCTGAAGCTCTGAACTTCTTTTACAAACCACTTATTTGACAATGGGGTGGGACAATTCTCTGCTCATTGATGCAGCAATTACTTTTTTGAGCTGTTCCTAGGGATCAGGCATTGAGCTGGGTGCTGGAAGCTTAAGGTTAGGCAAAACATGCTTTTAAAACCAGAAGGTCTTATTGGTCAATGCACAAATAATAATGGAAACACTCTTCAATTCAGGTTGTGCTGAGCACTTGACCTAACCTCATCTCCTGGAGTAGAAGAAAGGGACTGAAGATCCCTGAGAGGCAGTGACATTGTACTGAGAGCTGAGGGGTGAATGGAGTCACTGAAGGACAGGCAAAGACAATAGAGGAACCACAATGCAAAGGCCTTGGGGGCAGATAGGCCTTGGGGCGTATGAAAATCTGAAGACCAGCAGGACCCAGGATCAGGAAAACAGGGGTGCTGAAGACCCAAGGTGGGGCCAGAGGCCATATTCAATCTGGTAAATCAGGGAAATGCTGAAAAATATAAAAAGGAAAATTATCTGAAATACTACTACGCCACTCTTCAAAATTGGTATCATACTATATTGACATGTTTTGAACTTTTATGAGATATATGGTAAAGTGCCTAAAGTGCATTTATCTTAAAAGTATATCACATTCGATTTTTACGTGAATAGACTTTATACTTAACATACCTGTGATTCTATTTTCAATGCAACATCACATCACAACAATTTTGTATATTGTCAATGTGCTTCAAGACTTATAGACCGGGCTGGAGCGGTGGCTCAGCGGTTTTGGCGCTTGCCTGGCAAGCACGAGGACCTGGGTTCAAACCCCAGCACCATGTACACAACTAAGTGTTGGAGCAACTAAGGCCATGTGAAAAACTCAATACAGTTGTTTCTCTCTCTCTGTCTCTCTCACTGTCCCTCTCTCTTAAAAAAAAAAAAAAAAAGACTTACAGACCGTGCCCTGTCCAGTCCTCCTAGACAGGAGGAACACGTTTTTTGACACAAGAGACAGTGTATGCTTCTCCCAGCAGAGGGAGAATAGAAATCAGCCAGGCTCCCAGCTCATTAAGCCCCCTGGCTGCAGCTCCCCTGAGAAGCCGGCAAAATTCAGGGCTTTCCAGAATCAATCCTCTTCATTGGAAGCTCCTCCTAGAAATCCCAGGAATCTGAAGACACCCCAGTCTGCTCTGTGAGATCATATAACCACAGACTGAGTGACAGTCATATCAAAACCTGGAAGCAAAGTGAACTTCTCTTCCCAAAGGTCCCAGAGACTCCCTTACTGGTTGTAATTCTAAGGTTCCATTAAGAAACTTAACTTCATTAAGGGCCAGAGAGACTCTTAATATCTATAGCTTGAAGTGTTGCCTAGGTTCACCTGGAAAATAAGAGAGAAGAATCTCTTCAGACATGAGAAATCAAACTTGAAGAGGTTCACATCAATCCCAAAACTCCCCTAGTAAGGGGACTATGGCCAGGGATCGGGATGAAAATCTAGAACAATATATCAATGAGCTGATAACAAAAAGGAACAAGGACTTAAAAGAGGAGATAATGAAGGGAATAACTGAGAAAACTCAAGAATTAAAAGACTCGTTCATTAAAGAATTAGATTCTCTCAAAAAGGAAGTTACAGACCTCAAAGCTGCAGTCAATGACATGAGAGGAACCATGCAAGAATTCAATAATAGACTAACTTCAGTAGAAAATAGAGCCTCTGCTATTGAAGAAAGAACTTCCGATAATGAAGACAGTTTGATCAAGCTAGAGCTCACTGACACCAAAAAAGAAAAACAATTAAGAGATCATGACCAGCATTTCAAGAATGTCTGGGATGAAATGAGAAGGAACAATCTGAGAGTAATCGGAATACAGGAAGAAATTGAGAAACACACCAATGGTATGAGGAATATTCTCAAAGAGATCGTGAAAGAAAACTTTTCCCACATAAAAATAGAATCTGACATGCTCATCCAAGAAGCTTACAGGACACCCAATAGGCCTAATCAAAAGAGAAACTCACCAAGACATATCATATTCAAAATGTACAACAGAGACACCAAGGAAACTATATTAAAAGCAACAAGGGAGAAACTCCAAATCACATTCAGAGGCAAGCCAGTAAGAATTGTCTGTGACTTTTCAACCCAAACGCTGGAAGCAAGAAGGTCTTGGAACAATATCTTTCAATGTTTAAATGACCACAACATGCAGCCTAGAATTCTATACCCAGCAAAGCTCAGCTTCAAATTTGTTGGAGAAATAAAAACTTTCTGTGATAAAACAAAACTGGCAGAATTTGTCAACAGAAAACCTGCCCTACAAAGAATTCTCAAGGAAATACTCCAGACAGAAGAACAAGCAATTGATACCCAAAACCAACAAACTGAAGAAATTCAGTGAAAGTATCACCCAGCAAGAACTAACCAAGGCAACCACAGAACTAGCTAAATAAGACACAATGACTACGAAACAACTGCACACTTCTATCTTAACACTGAATGTGAATCGTCTAAATGCACCACTCAAAAGACTTTCAGAGTGGATCAAAAAACAAAATCTAACCATATGCTGCTTACAAGAAACTCACCTTACAGGCAAAGACATCCACAGATTAAGGGTGAAAGGATGGAAAAAAATCTACCATGCTTACGGCCCAAGAAAATAAGCCGGTGTCGCTATACTTATATCCGACAAAGTAAATTTCAAACATAAATCAATCAAAAGAGATAAAGAAGGCCACTACTTAATAATAAAAGGAACCCTTCAACAGGAAGAAATAACCATAGTTAATATTTACTCTCCAAACAACAGTGCACCCAACTACGTGAATAAATTACTGCAGGACATCAAACCACTCATGGATCACAACACAATAATACTGGGAGACTTCAACACTCCACTGTCACCATTAGACAGATCATCAAAACAAAAAATCAATAAAGAAATCTCCAGCCTAAATAACTCCATAAACTGATTGGACTTAACAGACATATATAGAATTTTCCATCCCAAATTAGTGGAATACACCTACTTCTCTGCAGCACATGGATCCTTTTCCAAAATAGACCATATTCTGGTTCATAAAGATAATCTCAGCAAATATAAAAAAGTAGACATCATCCCATATGTCCTTTCAGACCACATTGCTATGACCCTAGCGACCAACAGCAATAATCATAACAGAAAGCACACATATTCATGGAGATTGAATAATACTCTATTAAATGAAGAATGGATCCAAGAAGACATGAGAAAAGTAATCCAAAAATTCTTGGAAAAGAATGAAAATGAAGACACAACATATTGAAACCTCTGGGACAGCATGAAAGCTTTCCTAAGGGGAAAATTCATAGCACTGAGTGCCCACATTAAAAATGAAGAGAGATCCCAAATAAATAAGCTTATGCTTCATCTCAAAGCCCTTCAAAAGGAAGAACAATCTAACCCCAAAGCCAGCAGAAGACAGGAAATAATCAAGATCAGAGCTGAAATCAATGAAATTGAGAACAAAAAAAAGAATTGATGAAACAAAGAGCTGGTACTTTGAAAAAATAAACAAGATAGATAGGCCCCTAGTGAATCTAACTAAAAGGAGAGAAATGAAGCAAATCAATAAAATCTCCAATGAAAAGGGAGTGATCACCACCGACCCCATGGAAATCCAACAAACTATAAGATCATATTTTGGAAACCTATACTCCTCCAAATTAGATAACTTGGAAGAAATGGATAAATTTCTTGACACATACAACATCCCTAAATTGAATCAGGAGGATACTGAATTCCTAAATAGCCCAATCACAGGCACTGAAATCCATATTGTAATTAAAAGTCTACCAAAGAAGAAAAGCCCAGGACCTGATGGCTTCCCCACTGATTTTTACCACACTTTTGAGGAGGAACTAACACCTCTCCTTACTAAGTTACTCCAAGAAATTGAAAAGGAGAGAATGCTCCCATCCACTTTTTATGAAGCAACCGTAACTCTGATACCAAAACCTGACAAGGACACATCAAGAAAACTACAGACCAATATCCCTTATGAACTTGATTGCAAAAATCCTTAATAAAGTGCTAGCAAACTGTATTCAAAAACTCATCAAGAAAATAATCCATCATGATCAAGTGGGCTTCATCCCAGGAATGTAGGGCTGGTTCAACATATGCAAAACAATTAACGTAATTCACCACTTAAACAGAATCAAGGACAAGAACCATCTGATCATCTCAATGGATGCAGAAAAGGCCTTTATAAAATCCAGCACCCTTTTATGTTCAAAACTCTAGAGAAGATAGGGATAAAAGGAACTTTTCTGAACTTTGTAAAGGCTATATATGCTAAACCCTCAGCTAGTATAATACTAAACGGAGAAAAGCTGAAAGCATTTCCACTAAAATCAGGAACAAGACAAGGCTGTCTGCTCTCACCACTTTTATTCAATATTGTTCTTGAGACCCTAGCTGGAGCAATTAGGCAAGAGAAAGAAATCAAAGGAATAAAAATAGGAAGAGAGGAAGTCAAACTCTCTCTTTTCGCTGATGACATGATCCTGTATCTGGAAGATCCAAAAAAACTCCATCTGTAAACTGCTTGAACTCATAAATAGATTTAGCAAAGTGGCAGGATACAAGATCAACACTCATAAATCAATAGCTTTCCTATACACTAATAATAATAGGATTGAAGTATAAATAGATTTAGCAAAGTGGCAGGACACAAGATTAACACTCATAAATCAATAGCTTTCCTATACACTAATAATAATAGGACTGAAGAAGTCAGGAAATCAGTCCCTTTCAAAATAGCTTCAAAAAAAAAAATTCTTGGGAATTAACCTTACAAGGGAAATCAAAGATCTCTTCAACAAAAACTATCGGTCATTGAAGAATGAAATCCAAGACGACCTAAGAAGATGGAAAGATGTCCCATGCTCTTGGTTAGGCAGAATTAATATAATAAAAATGTCCATTCTACCGAAAGCCCTATATAGATTTAATGCTATCCCTATAAAGATACCTATGTCGTTCTTTACAGACATAGAAAAGGCAATTCTCAAATTCATTTGGAACAATAAGAAACCTAGAATTGCCAAAACACTACTAAGCAAGAAAGATGAAACAGGTGGTTTTGCCATACCAGATTTAAAACTATACTATAGAGCCGTAGTAACAAAGATAGCATTGTACTGGTATCAAGATAGGAAAGAAAACCAATGGAATAGAATAGAAGACTCTGAAACAAACCTTCAAATCTTTAAACATCTGATTTTTGACAAGGGGGGGAATATTATATGAAGGAGTGACAGCCTCTTCAACAAATTGTGCTGGACAAACTGGTCAGCCACTTGCAGAAAGCTGAAATTAGATCCATATCTTTCTCCTTGCACCAGAATCAAATCAAAATGGATCAAGGAGATAGGAATTAAACCAGCTACCTTGCAACTGATAGAAGACAAAGTAGGTCCAACACTTCAGCATTTGGGAGTAGGCAAAGACTTTCTCAACAGGTCTCCAAAAGTGAAGGAAGTAAAGTCAAAAATCAGTGAGTGGGATGCCATAAAGCTAAAAAGCTTTTATACTGCCAAGGAAACAATCAAAAGAATCAAGAGGTTTCCTTGGAAATGGAGAGAATCATGGGCTATGATTCCTCTGACAGGGGTCTCATATCCAGAATCTACAAAATCCTCAAAAATCTCAACTACAAAAACACTAACAACCCAATTAATAAATGGGCTAAAGAGCTAAATAGAAACTTCTCACCAGAGGACATTGATCAAGCCAATGAATACATGAGAAAGTGCTCTAAATCTCTAGTAATCAGAGAAATGCAAATGAAAACCACATTAAGATATCACCTTATGCCAGTCAGAATGGCAAAAATGAAGAAAATAAACAATAATAGATGCTGGAGGGGCTGTGGAGAGATAGGCACACTAACACACTGTTGGTG
>PVKS010024474.1:0-31025 GCA_004027875.1 Aplodontia rufa
TAAAAAAAGCATAGGAACTGCCCAAAAAGAAAACCATGGCTTATCTGTCATAATCCTGGCATCTTAACCTGGGGCCCTACAGTCAACCGAGGAATTTCCCCATCGCCCAGTCTGCCCAGTCTGCAAGGGATTTGGTACTGAGTGTGGGCTGGACGCGCTCCCCCTTTGACCTAGCACAGGTTGAGCAACCCTGTGCTATGCCCTTCAGATATAAGCTTCTAGGATATTTACATAAACTTGTTCAGTCAGCCCCCTTCTGTGGGATAAAAGGTGTCCCCCAGAAGCTCCTGTGTTCGTGCAGGAATATTGAGAGGAGCAGTGATGGGACTGTGATGCCCAGCCCCTCTGGACCTCTGTGACCTCATTTGGGAAGCAAGATACTGCTACCTGCTTCCCAGATTGACTACATGATAAACCGAGCCTCATTCAATAAGCGCTGGTGATCAACAGTATTATTAGCAAAACGGATCCATCTGATCCTTTCAACATGTGGCCTGGGGATGACAGTTGAATTAGCTATCAAAATGCAGATTCCCAGAACAGAGAGACCAGACTCAGAATTCCTTTGGGGTGGAGGAGGAGAGCCCTGTATCTGCAATTTTTGTTTCTGTTTTTTTGTTTGGCAGCAGGGACTGAACTCAGGGAATCTTAACCAGTCACATCCCCAGTCCTTTTGATTTTTTGAGACAGGGTCTTAAATTGCTCAGGGTCTTGCACTGCTGAGGGGCCACTCCAGCCCTAAAGATAACTTATAAAACTTATTTTGTCCCTCTGGAGAGCAGGAATGTACCTCTCCTCACAAAAGTGGTACTCTCAAAAGCTAGGGATACAGCTCAGTGGTAGAGTGTTTGCTTAGCATGCCTGAGACCCTGGGTTCAATCCCCAGCACTAAAATAAGAGGCTGGAGTGGTGGCTTGGTCATTTTGGTGCTTGTCTGGTATGTGCAAGGATGCAGGTTAGAACCCCAGCACCACGTACACAACAAAGTGTCAGAGAAACCAAAATACCACATGAAAAACTAAAATAGATTCTTTCTCTCTCTCTCACTGTTCTTCTCTTTAAAAAAAAAATAATAATAATTTTTCAAAAATAGCTTTAAAAGCAGCCAAGTGGACTGGAGCAGTGGCTCAGCAGTTACGGCACCTGCCTGGCACGTGCAAGTACGCAGGTTCATACCCCAGCACCATGTACACAACGAAGTGTTCGAGCAACGACAGCCACATGAAAAGCTAAATAAAATTGATTCTGCCTTTGCCTTTCTCTCTCTCTCACTGTCCCTCTCTCAAAAAAAAAAAAAAAAAGGTGGCCAGGTGAGGGCTGGAGCAATGGCTCAGCAGCTACAGTGCTTGCCTGGCACACGAGGACCCGGGTTCAAACCCCAGCACCACATACACAACTAAGTGTCCGAGAAGCAAACGCTTGAAGAAAAAATAAGTAAAACTGACTCTCTCTCTCTTTTTTTTTTTTTTTTAAAGTACCCAGGCAAGGTGGGTGCCTATAATCCCAGTGAATTGGGAGGCTGAGGAAAGAGGATGGATCACAGTTCAAAGTCAGCCTCAGCAACTTGGCAAGGCTCCAAGCAACTTAGTGAGACCCTGTCTCAGAATAAAATTTAACGTTCCTTCTACCAGTAAAACAATCTTGTAGGAAAAAAGTAATAATAAAAATTAAAAAATAAAATTTAAGGGCTGGAGCAGTGGCTCAGCGGTTATGGCGCTTGCCTGACATGCACAAGGACATGGTTTCAAACCTCAGCACCATGTACACAACAAAATGTAAGAGCAACGAAAGCCACATGAAAAACTAAATAAAATTGATTCATTCATTCTCTCCCCTCTCTCTTTAAAAATAAAATAAATTAATTAAGTTTTTAAAAAAATAAGCGCTGGGGATATGGCTCAGTGGTTAAGCACCCTTGGGTTCAATACCCAGTACCAATTTAAAAAAAAAAGTGGCACTCTCTGTATATTATAAATAAGTAACTGCTAATTATGAAAGACTGTCCAAAGTTGGAACCAGGCTTCAGGCTCCACTGGCCACAACTTCCTCAGCTCTCCTGAGTCCTTAGCTCCAACAGGTTGAGAGGCATTAACCGTCCCCTTCCAAGAAATTCACTCATTCACAACCACACAGAATTTGCAAGGTCAAGCACAGGACCTGAGGCTTCTCGTCCCACAGAAGTTGTCAGGATGACTTAGGATGAGGCTCACCAAGCCCCTGCTGCCCAGGCTCCAAACCCCAGCAACCTCAGAGCACTGGGTGGGGAGGTACCTCAAGAAGGTGGGGCCATCAACAGAATCAGGGCCTCGAGGAGGCTTCAGAAAGATTATCCACCTGACAAATGGCAGGGGACACTAGGTGACCTCTCATGCTCACCGGATGCAGGGCTATAAGAACAAAGCCAAAGGAAAGAAAACTAGATAAAATTTTAAAATCTGTTGCACTGTAGAGAATTAGCAGCCAATTTTAACACACATTTGGGGTGTCCTCTGTCTTGTCTGGGGCTACAGTTATTGTATAAAATTGCCAGAAGTCATCAAACAAGGATTAAGGGAGAAGAACTGAATCACGCCAGAGAAAGAGCCCTGGAAAGCTAACTTGGCCTTCGTCTACAACGTTTGGACTTCTTTTAATGAAGAGTAAGAAGAGATTCATGTAAGAGGTATTCCAAAAATAGTACCAAGACATCATTTTAAAACTCCCACTTCTTATCCACGTATATGTTTATTTCAAGCTATAGTACGGGAGGATTACAGAGGAGACATGAGTTCGCTGAATGGATGAAGCGGGGTGGATCCTGGTCCAGGACTGGCCTTATCTTATTATCTCACTACGTCAATATCCATGTATGCACGATTATGTAACAACTACTCCCTCCAATCTGCAAGGATATGTCAATAAAAAATAATAACATTCCCACTTCTATGCACTGACTGAGGGCCTCACACAGCCAAGCTCTCTGCATTTCTACCCTCAAGTTGTCAGTCTCTGAGAAGCCTCCAGAGAGTCTATCCTGTCAACAGCGGTAGTTTCTACAACAGCCCAGGCTATGCAAGATGATATCTCACCAACTCAGACACAACCAGCAACAGGGGACCAAGGACTTAACTACCAAAGGCGGCTGGGCCCAGGATCCGCTCAACAACCACCTCTGGGGAAAAAGCTAGTTCACTGAACCCCAGACCTCCTCGCGCTGAGGCCAGGCAGAGGAGGCAGAGCACACCCAAGGGCAGCAGAGAGTGGGACAATCGCTGGAAGAGTCTCAAAGCCTTTGACAACCTCATGCCCCGCTGGACAGGGTTCAAAAGCTATTTCACTTTGTTTCCGGTTAGCCGGGAGAAGAATAATTATTCAACAAACAGTGATGAGAAAAATGTGCAATTTTAGAAGAAAACGAGGCCTATTATATATCAAGTGCAAAAAGAAATTCTAGCCGCCTTCATTTTTAGGAACATAACAACAAAACAGCTAAGGGAAAATGCATATGGAAATTTCAGTGATCCTACAAATTTAATAAGACATTATTAAGACTGCGGGGTGCAGCTCAGTGGTAGAAGGCATATTTAGCCCACACAAGGCCCTGAGCTCGATCTGCAGCACACAAACACAAGCTGCACCAAAATATGGTCGTGGATAAATATTACACAATCACTAGAAATAAATTATGTTCAACAAGCGTGAAAGACTATGCCAGGGGCTCAGGAGGCTGAGGCAGGAGGATCACAAGTTTGAGGTCAGCCTCAGAAATTTAGAGAGGTCCTAAGCAACTTACTGAGATCCTGCCTTAAAATAAAAAATAAAAAGGGCTGGGGATGTAGCTCAGTGGTAAAGTATCTCTGGATTGAATCCCCAATACCAAAATAAAACAATAGTGGAAGACCGCACAAATTATAGTCATTAAATATCATATGTAGAAAATCGAATATTACAAATGTTAACTACTAAAAATCAAAGAGGAATCAAGATTCAAAACTGTTTACAGCTTTATAAAAAGCAGGTATGTATGGGCATGGGCAAATGCATACATGAACAAGTTTAGGGGGAAATTCAAGAAAACTGAAATACAGCCAAGTGTACCTGGATGATAGAAAAAAAATCCTTATTTCTTTCTTGTTTCTAGTTTTAAATTTCTTGCAGAAATAGAAAGCAAAATAATATTTTTAAAAATCCACAACTATTAATAGCCATCATGTATGAACCAAATCCAAATTGTGTTCTAAACACACCAAAATTCCAGTGGCCCGTTTTGTATAAGTCAGTACACTTGGTTGTTGAAATCCTTTGGATAAGTAGCTACAAGTTCCAAAAGCGGATGAAATTTGCGAAGAAAAGCAAACATCCAATATGAAGATGAAAAATCCATTTTTCTTTAAGGTGGGAGTTGTCCCCAGGTCACTCCCTGGCTAGGCTTTCCAGTTTGCAGCAAGAGGGGTACACAAGGAAATCACTAAGGGACCTCAGATTTTACAACTTCCCAAACTGCAGAAGATAAGCAAATACAGGATGGTCATCAGCTGACTTCTCGAAGTCACACCACCTTTTTAAAGTATAATACTGGAATAGCAATGCCAATAGAGGCCCCTGAAAGCAGTAAGCCAGCCTTAATCTTAAATTAGCACCACCTGGAGCACTTGTTCACACACACAGACACAGAAAATGCATGCACTCCCAGAGTTTCTGGTTTTACTGAACTGGTCTGCAATGGGTACCAGAGACTGTAGCTCTACAAGTTCCCAGGTGATGCTTATACTGCTGGTATGAACACCCTACTTTGAAAAGAATTGCCCCAAAGCATGGCAATAGATATTTCACCTGCATCATCTCCAAAAACAGGAATGTTAGCTGGATATGGTGGCCCACTCCTGTAATCCCAGAAACTTAGGAGGCTTGAGGCAGGAGGTTCATAAGTTCAAGGCCAGCCCCGGCAATTTAGCAAGGCCCTAAGTAACATAGGGAGACCCTGTCTCAAGATAAAAAAGGGCTGGGTATGGGAGTGGAGCGGTAGCTCAGTGGTTACCACGCTTGCCTGGCATGTGCAAGGATGTGGGTTTGAACCCCAGCAGCATATATATACATATTTTTAAAGGTATGATGTCACTATGTTACCCAAGCTGGTCTCAAACTCCTGGGTTCAAGTGATCCTCCTGCCTCAGTGTCCCCAGTAGCTTGGACTACTGGTATACACCACTATGCCTGGCTTTCCCTTCACTTGCGTTTAGAAAATCCACAGAAAGGAAATCAAGAGTTCTGTGCTCTGCCTGAAGTTAAGGAGACAAATTTGCCTACTTTGAGTTGTTTTATGTTAACCACACCCATATTCCTTCCTCCTCCATGCCCCTCTGACTCCCTATGGGCCTCCAATCTGCCAAGAGCAGGTCCTAAATACTCTGAATACACCACAATTAAAATAAGAGTATCTGACTTGTTTTCTTGGGATTCCATAGATAGGTGTTCCATTAAAAAAGAAATTTCAGAATACGTGGGAAAGATGGAAAATCAGAGGTCAGGAAACAAAACTGAACTAATCAACCAAGTGTGGCTAAATCCCAAAAGCTCTGACCACCTTAGTCGTCCTGGCTGCGGGATGCCAAGTCTTCAGTTAACAGTCTCCCTCACCTAAGCCTCTTCCACCTATTTCCTCCAGCAAGCCTGCACCATCAGTTATTTTAGACTGGTAGGACTCCTTGTCTGAACCTGCACGGTGACCACAGATCACCTCTCCAAAGACTGGAGATCCAGGAAAGACCCCACAGGTTTCAGGGAGCCCGCCCTGAGAGTAATCCTCAAAGGCAGAAATGAAGATTACTCCAGGATGGCTATCGGTGTCCCCGCCAAAAGCACAATGTGGAGGCAGTTCCTGTTCAAAAACGGCGTCCCCATTCATAAATAACAAACAGTAGTAGCGTTCCTTCTCTCGTAACTAGGTACCACGACACACACGGACAGATAGCGAGAGACAGGGTCATAGAGACGAATGATCCACAGACACCTGGCCACAGACTCGCTGGCGCACACAGCGGAAGTCGGTGGGACTGGAATAAGTGGTCTGGTAAGGCGCATTAGGAGAGGGTAGGGGACACCACTGGGAAATGACACTGAGCCACGACGCTAATCAGGCTGTAGCTGCGGTAAGAGCAGCTCTCAGAGTTGCTTACTTAAAAATGAAAGAAAAAGGCGCAGGTTTAGTGCGGAAGAGCTCCGAATCCCCGGGAGGTGGGTGGGCGTGGGGGGTTGTGCGGGTCCCTCGTGGGGCTGGATTCCGCCTCCGCTCCTCCTCCGGGGCTCCCCGGCTGCAGCGGCCTCCACCTGCGCCCGCCACCAGATCCCCGCGCCGCGCGCCCCCGCGCACAGGGGCGCGGCAGGGACCTCGCGACCGGCCGCGCACAGGGACGCGCGGGCTCCAGCAAACGGCGGCGCGGGCGCGGGCCGGGTGGCGGCCGCTCGGGCGGGGCACTCACCAGAACAACACGCGCGAGCAGAGGTTGGCGTCCTGCAGCGGGTTGGGCTTCACCTCGGGGTGCACGGGCATCATCTTGCCGCCGGACCCGGGTGCGGCGGTGGCCGCTCGCGCTGCTCCGGAAGGCGCGGGTGGGGATGCTGCAGCTCCGGCCGCCGCGCCGGTCCGTTCGGCGGGAGCCCGACTTCCAGCCGCTTCCGGGAGCCCGGCGCCGGCGGCACGCCCCGTCCCCGCCTCCGGGGCCGCCTCGGGGCGCCCGCTACGCGCCGCCGCAGCCGCCGGAGCCGCAGCCGGCGGAGCCGCAGCCGGGCGCTGAGGAGCCGCACGCCACGTGCGAGGGCCGCCGGGGGCCGCGGGGCAGGCGGCACAGGAAGCCGGGGACTGCGCGCAGGTGCAGGGCGAGGGCGCCGCCGCTCGGAAGGGCCACGCGGAGCACGCGGTGCAGGACCCGGCGCGGAGGCCCCCGCGTGCTGGGACTGGGACCCGGCCGCCGACTTTGCAGAAGTTGGAGACGAGCGCCGAGGTGCAACCCTGAAGGTGGCGGGGCGGTGCTGACTCTGCCCGCCCCTGCGGCTCAGAACCGCCCCCTGGGCTGCGGGTTTCGGCGGACCTGGAGGAAGCGACCCGCAGGCTTCGGCTGCCCAACCCATGGGCGCGGTGCCCTCATCAGGACCAAACCGGGCGGCTTGGGAGGCTCCCCAGCCTGCGGGCCAGCATTTGAACTCGCACTGCAGCAGGGTTTAGCCTAGATTGTCATTGTAGAGCAGCAGGTCCTAAAGACTGGCAGGTAACCTGAGGTTAGAACTCAAAGGATTTGGAGAGTGAATGAGTGCTGTCACTGGGGGCGGGCGGGGTATCTCACGCGTTGCTTCCTGTGGTGGATCTGAGCTTTTGGCTGCCCGAGTAGATTGCAAGAGAGAGACTGTTGCCTGTTTTTTTTCTTCGCGTCCTGAAAGCCTAGCAGAATGATGGTGCAAAGGGGTCTTGTTACAGGACATCTTCACAAACACATTTCTTACCTCGCTTTTGACTATTCAAGAAGGTTATCCTTATTTTACAGAAGAAAGAGATTTAAAGACAGCTTGACCATGGTCTTAGGTCAGTAGTGATGAAACCTGACCCGTACTTAGGTGCCAGCATGATCTGTCTCGCTGGGAGAAGGTCACCGTACTTGAAAAGATTGATTGAATGAATGAATGCTTGTAGAAATGAATGAACAAAATCTTGTTCCTAGCTTTTGGACCCCCACTCTGAAGTCCTGGAGCTCAGCAACTTCTCTTCCCTTCAGAACTAAATGAAGAAAAATTAAAGTTACAAGTTCATTGTGCTAGGGTCATTTTATCCTGCTTCGATCATTTCCCATGTACGTATTCTAAAATGGTCTGATTAATAATAACTTTTAAAGAAAGTCTTACTTACAGGCCAGGTGAGATGGCCTGTAATCCCAGCAACCCCAGAGGCTGCAGCAGGAGGATTGCAGATTCAAGGCCAGCCTCGGCAAGTTAGCAAGACTGTGTCCCAAAATAAAAAAGGCTGGGGATGTAGCTCAGAACTCAGTGGTAAAGCTGAGTTCAATCCCCAGTACCAAAAAAGAAAATGTTACTATATATAAATGTTTATTTAAAAATAAATGCAGTGGGCTAGGGCTGTAGCTCAGCCCTTAAGGGGCCTGGCATGTGTGAGGACGCAGGTTTGAATTCCAGCACCACACACACAGCAAAGTGTTGAAGCAATGAAAGCTGCATGAAAAACTAAATAAAATTGATTCTGTTTCACTCTCTCATTGTCCGTCTCTTAAAAAAAAAATCAACGCAGGGTTGGAGAAATGGCTGAGCGGTAGAGCACTTGCCTGACATATGCAAGGACCCAGGTTCATCCCCAGCGCCACATACCCGACTACGTGGAGAGGCGGAAAAAGGGTGAAAAAATAAAAACTAATGCAGCTAGGGGAAGTGACTCACACCTGTAGCCCCAGGTATGTGTTGTCCCAGGAGCCGGTGCTGAGGAGCTTGAGACAGGAGGATCCCTTGAGCCCAAGAGTTCAGGGCCAACCTGCGAAACATAGCTACACCCATCTCTAAAAAAACAATAGCCAGTCATGGTAGTGCAGGTAATCCCAGGAGACTGAGACAGGAGGATTCAAGTCTGAGACCAACCTGGGCAAGTTTGCAAGACCCTGTCTCAAAAATAAAAAGTAAAAAGGGCTGGGGATGCTTGGCGTGGTGGCCCATGCCTATAATGTTAGCAACTCTGTAGGCTAAGGCAGGAGGATCCCAAGTTCAAAGCCAGTTTCAGCAATTTAGGGAGACCCTGTCTCAAAATTTAAAAAAAAAAATTAAAGGCTAGGTAGGGGGTCGGATTGGAACGTGGTTCAATGGTGAAGCATCTCTCGGTTCAATCCAAAAGAGGGGGCTGCTGAGGATGTCAGTGGTAGAATGCCCCTGGATTCAATCCCCAGTACCACATTAATTAATAGTAAAAGACAAATACATAAGAATGCCAAAATGTTGATAGCTTTTTTAGCTGACAGATACAGGCTTAATATACTATTTTCTTGATATTTCATGTATGTTTGAGATGCTTATCACAAAGTCAGTTTTCATTGGAAGATGGTAAGAAAGCCTTCCTTTCTGGGTTAGCTGTTTATTAGATAATGCAGTCTATGAACCAAAATAGTTGGCCCTCCCCTGGTTCACATGTGCTTTGAAATTCCCTAACTTTTCTAGCCCAGTAAATGCTCAGCTCCCAGTTCTGCTTCAAAGGTGAAGAATTTGTTTGCTAAAGTTAGAAGTGCGTGCTCTGTCCCTCACAACTGTGCCAAAACCATAATTAGCAGTCTCCACGCTGCCAGAGCATTTAGTTCCTCAGCTCCTGCTGAGCTGTTTTGTTGTTGTTTTTAACTAAGCTCTTTTGAAGCTTCTTAGCATTCTTTTCTGAAAATTAACTAATGTGGTATTCAGAAGTGATACTGAGAACCGGTGTCTGATTGTGGGGAGAGGACTAGATATACAGTCAGGGGCCCAGGGCTCTAGACATTGCTTTGTCACCTGTCCTTTCTGACCCTTATTTTTCTTAGGTCTAGAATGGGAATCAGTTCCCCACTCTTCTTACTTTACAGGGCTATTGTGAACCTCACAACTTGTGGATGCCTTCAAAATACAATTTGAGATGAAAGGGGGTATTCCCATTTATTCAACAAATATTGGAGCACTTGCTTAGCGTGTCCAAGGTTCAAGGTTTAATCATCAGCACTAAATGCCTTCCAAGGACTTGACAGGTAGGCCAGGCCCCAGCTAGCAAATGTGCAGAGATGTCTATCTGTACTTGTTTAAAGATCTTAAATAAGTCAATACTATCACCAAAAAAACAATATCAAGTGTTGGAGAAGAGGCAATTAGAGCACCCATGAATCATTGATGGTGATGGAAAATGGTACAGCCACTGCGGAAAACCTGCCAATTCTTCAAAAAGTTACAGATTTATCATGTGACTCAGCAAATCCACTCCTGGATACTCCCAAGAGAGATGAAAACATGTCCACCAGAAAACTAGGGCATAAAATCTCATAGCAGCATTAGTTGTAAAAGTTAAAAGGGAGAAAAACGTAATAAGTGTGTATCAGCTGATGAAGGAATAAATAAAATGTCTTATACCCATGCAATCAATGCCATTTGGCATTTCATAAAAAGGAATGAAATGTTGATGTGTGAACACTGAAAATGTGCTAAGCATCTGCACCTGAAAAAAATCAACAGACTAGGAACAGTGGTATTGACTCGTAGTTTCAGAGGTTGGGCGCAGTCCATGGTTGCTTGGTCTGGTTGCTTTGGACCTATGGTGAAGGAAAACCATTCAACTCTTCGCTGTCAGGAAGCAGAGGGGAAGGGACAGGGTCTCCTAGGCCCTCCAGGGGCATACCCCCATGAGTTGACTTCCTTCAGCTAAGCCCACCCTCTTAAGATTCCACCACCTCCTAATAGCACACAGGCTGGCAACCAAGCCTTTAGCATATGGGACTTTTGGGGACATTAAAGATCCATACCATAACACTAGGTGGAAGAAGCCAGTCACAAAACACCTTATTCTATTTATATGAAATGTCTGGAATAGACAGACCTAGGGAGAGAGAACTAAGTTCATGGTTGCCCTTCAGAGGAATTGAGAACAGAGAACGATGCTAGGGGGTACAGGGTTTCTTTTGGAGATGATGGAAATGTTCTAAAATTAGATTGTAATATAGTTACACAACTCTGAAAAAGTAAAAAGTAAAAATAACTGAGCAGATGAACAGTGGAGCTCAGTGGTAGAGTGTTTATCTGGAATACACCAGGCCCTGGGTTCAATCTTTGGCACTGCAAAAAAAAAAAAATATGTATATTGTATGGCATATGAATTATATCTCTAAAACTTAACAATTTTTCAAGGTTCAATAAATTGTAGCTATTCATATTACACCTACCCTATGCCATCTGAAAATATACGGGTTACTAAACATAATTTCTGACCTTGAGTTGCTCCCAGCATAGAAATTCTGATTCATTTGGTCTGAAGTGGGGTGTGAGCGTGGGCATTTTTTTAATAAGGTTTCTAGGTGATGCCGAATGGCAGTAGGGTTAAGAAGCACTAAAGGAAATGGAGAGAATTATATGTGTGCACAATAACCATGATAGAGTGTGTGTATAATAAGCAAATGCCTGGGCTGAGAGAGTAGCTAAGTGGGAGAGCTCTTGCCTTGCATGCATGGGCCCTGGGTTCAATCCCCAGCACTGCAATAATAATAATACCGATAATAACGGCGACAATGAGGAAGGAGGAAATGCCAAGAACACTAATAAAGAAGCATTTCCACCTAAAAGTGAGGAGGTGAGTGGTCTATGTTGTGTGAGTTTGAAGTTTCACGTAACATGGGGCTTGGACAGCCAGAACATCATCAGATCATCCCACATTGAAGGAAAGATGCAAACAGAACTCTAAAGTAAGACCCTGCCTTATCTATTTAGAATAGGATGCTTAAAAGCAAGGATTTGAAGTTATCTCTGAATGCCTGGATTGTGGATTGGACAGCAAAGGCTCTGTGAGCCACACTAGGGAGAGGGAACTGTCCTTGGAATGAAAGGTCTCTGTTTCTGAGAGAAATAACAGCGTGAAAGACGGATTTAGGAGAAAGAATGGAGGTGTGAGGAGGTGATAAAGCACCATAGGAGCTGGACTGGAGCCTTGTATGCGGGACAGACGAGACATCAACACAAGAAGAGTCAGGTGATTGTGTCATATCTCTAAGGGTCACAGAGCCCCACTTAGTAGGTGCTCATTAAATATTTGTTGAACAGATGTTCAGAAAGTGAAAAGATGGAGTTATCAATAATAATTCTGAAATTCCAGGTTTGAGTAACTGAGAAAAAGTGATGTCATGGTAAAGAAGGAGTAAATAAACAATAAGGAACATTAATTGATAAATTTGGCTCTTTGGAAATTCAATTTTTAATATAAATATTCTAGTAGTTTGACACTTGTGCTTATGTTGGAGATGTTTGAGACTCAAACTCATGAATGCCTTTCTAAAGTAATTTTCCTCCCAAAGCAGGTAATAATAATTTCCACTTTCTAAGTTCTACTTCCCATGGCCAGCACTGGCAGTTGACTTTCTGTTGGGGGGACATTTGGCATTGCTCAACAATGAACACCTTTTTGCCCACCCCACCCCCACCCCAGAAGTCACAGGCAGTTGGGAGAGAGATGAGGAGTCACACAGATGACGATGTCAACTTTATTACTCATGAAAGATAGGTTGAATTCTGAGGGTAAAGGAGCTTGTTAATATTTGACCACAGATATGAACTGCAGCAGTCTTGCCACCAGGAGAAGCATGGCACCTTAGGCCTCCCACAAGAAGAGATGGACACAGAATGGACAGATTGGAGAGCAGGATGTACCTTCTCTGCAAACAGGCCGATTTTGAAAAGAAAGGAATTAAAGAGGTACATTGAGGCATCCCTAGCTCCTTCATCTAAACTCTGGGATGGGGAAGGGTCAGTAAGAAAGGAGAGAGGAAGAGTGGAGAGTGTTCCCCTAGCAAAGTGCCCTACTCAGAAACCGGGACAGTAGGGAATAAGTGTTAGCCCAACTGAACTGTTAGGCCTTCATGATACATTGGGGTAGAGGAGAGACTGTCACGAAAGAGATTCAGCCTTGTACGATGACTCATTCTCACGTAGACCCTGGGGGCCTGTGATGCAAACTTTTGTACACTAAATTACTAGTGTCTACGGACAAAAATCACAACAATTTGGTTTAAACATCCTAATTGGCTTGGGATTTCCGTAAAATAAAATGTTCCCATGGTCTGAGCAGAAAAAGTCAGTTTTATAGACAGAGGACTGAAAATGGCAGAAACAAAGAACAACAACAAAAAAAAGATCAGTCATATGGAAGCTGCTGACAGGATAGGGAGAACAACGAAGAATAACTAACATCAGGCTACATATAGCTGCAGATACTTCATTGTTTTACGTAAGGACGTAAGGACGAAGGCAGAGGGAACTTCATTATCCTGTCAATTGAACCTGGCCTATTTGGGAAATCTGGCTGTTATCTCTCCAATCCTAATAACAACTTAGCTTTGGCTTTAGTGTAGGTGACTCCGTGTTTATTTTTAGTTTGCTCTGTTGGGCCCCAATGCAAGAGCTTGGTCCAAAATGATGACCTCCTATGTTATTTAACTGTGGATGGTCCACAGGGTCACTCTCAAATAGTCAAAGCAAGTATCACATCTGTCTTAGGTATAAGAGCGAATGATAGGGGAGGGGGTTAGAGCTCAGTGAGGCACTGGGTTTGATCCTTAGCACCACATTAAAAAAAAAAAAGGTATCATGTCTATCTACAACTAAAAATAAATATTTTTTTTTAAAATGAATGACTCAGTAGTAACATGGGTGACCTATAAGACTTTGAACACGCTCCCATGAGTATCCGCAGTTCCCGATACTGTGACAATTGCTTTGTCACTCCACTTCCTGGCAATCAGGAAGACTCCGCAGCCATAGCCTCTTCTCGCATTCCAATCCTTATCTCAAGGTCTTCTACTGTGGGATCCCAAATTAACACACCTACCAAAAACACCCTTCCAATTACTGAAATATATAGTCCCTTGCACCTGTTAAAGTACCATACCTAGGGCTGGAGCGGTGGCTCAGCGGTTATGGCACTTGCCCTGCATACATAAGTACAGGGGTTCAAACCCTAGCACCCACGTACACAACTAACTGTTGGAGCAACAAAAGCCATGTGAAAAACTAAATAAAAATTGATTATTTCTCTCTCTCTCTCAATCTTTCTCTCTTTAAAAAAAAAAAAAAGTAAAATAAAGTACAATACCTATGGGGCTAGAGTGAAAAAAAATAAGACTTGATCACTTACGGCAATAAAAAAGACATGATAAAGATGAATTTTGCAATGATCTTCATTGTCACCATTGTCTACATTAAGCACCTGCATATACTCTTCTAGGTGACATTAAGAATGCATTATCTGGGGCTGCAGCACTGGCTCGGCGGTTACAGCGATTGCCTGGCATGCACGAGGATGTGGGTCCAAACCCCAGCACCAGGTTCACAGCAAAGTGTTGGAGCAACAAAAGCCACGTAGAAAACTAAATAAAGTAGATTCTCTCTCTCTCTTAAAAAAAAAACAAAGAATGCGTTATCTGGGGCTGGAGTGGTGGCTCAACAGTTGGAGCACTTGCCTGGCAGGCACAAGGATCTGGGTTCAAACCCCAGCTGCACATACACAACTAAGTGTCAGAGAAACTAAAACCCGATGAAAAAATAAATAGAATTGATACTCTCTATCTCATAAGAAAAAAAAATACCATACCTAAACCCTGGGCTGTCCAACATGGTAGCACTATCCAGGTAAGGATTTAGAGGACTTGAAACAGCTGATCCCAAGTGAGAGGTTCAGTAAGAATAAAATACAAAATGATTTTAATGATAATACCAAAAAATTAATGTCTCATTCATGATGTTGGACACACTCACTTAAAAAAATAACCTTACTAAAATTTGAAATTATAGACGTGGCTAATTTTATATTTCTATAGACAGTGTTGCCCTAAGGAAGGGCTATGTTCTAACACCACTAATTTCTCTCACACTCAAGAAACCAAGCAAATAAGGGCCATGTTATTATACAAATAACCTTGAATGTGCTCTAATTCATGTGAAGCCATCCTCGGATTTCAGAACTGAGTATTGATGACAAACTGCTGTTCTCAGCTTTCCCTGTGACCGGAGTCATATCTGTTATGACCCAACTGATCGGCGCCACTGGTGTAACAAATTAAGCCAAACTGCTCACAAAGTATAGTTTAGTTCAATAAATTTTATTGGCTCACCCTTGAACTATGATAATGTTGGAATAATAATATTTTGCTTTTGTTCTCCTGAGAAATGAGTTCTCAATGGGATGAGTTGTCTAGAAATTGCTAACAGTTGATGAAGATATCCTCATTAGAAGGATATATCTAAAAAGATGAGTCTGTCTTTCCAGTAGGCTCACAATCTAGAAAAGAACAGTAAAAAGGAAATGGCAGCACAATAATTCAAAGAATAAAATAAATACAAATAGACAAACATACCCAAACAGTTCAACAAAGAATTGTTTTAAAAAGAATATCCAATTCTAATGAAGGCAAAGTGTGATAGGTACTATAATATACTATCCATGAAGTGTAAATTAAAATCGGCTTTTCTGAATAATTTGGCATTATTTATTAAAACCCTCTTTGATTAACTGGAAAACAAAACAAAAACCATGACTTTGGATAAGATAACTCAGGGAGAGAATATACGTTAAAAGCAGAGAAAATGGGCTGGAGCAGTGGTTCAGCAGTTGGAACACTTGCCTGCCATGTGCAATGCAAGGACTCGGGTTCAAACCCCAGCACCACATACACAACTAAATGTTGGAGAAACAAAGACCAGATGAAAAGATAAATAAAATTGACTCTCTCTCTCTCTCATTCCCTTTTTTTAAAAAAAGAAAAAGATAGAAACCCTATGTGGTGGCTCAGTGGTTACAGCTCTTGCCTGACATGCTAAATGATCCAGGTTCAAACCCCAGCACCATTTATACAACAAAGTGTCACAGCAACAAAAGCCACATAAAAAACTAAATAAAATTGATTCTCTCTTTCTCTCACTGGCTCTCTCTCTCTAAAAAAAAAAAATGGTACATGAAGATGTAGACACAGCCAGGCCTGGTACCACACACCTATATTCCCAGAGATTCGGAGACTGAGGCAGGAGGATTGAAGATTAGAGACCAGCCTCAGCAACTTAGTGAGGCCCTAAGCAATTTAGCAAAGCCCTGTCTCTCTCTCTCTCTCTCTTTCTCTCTGGAAGGAGAAGGAGAAGGAGAAGGAGAAGGAGAAGGAGAAAGAGAAGGAAAGGAAGGGGAAGGGGAAGAGAAAGAGGAAAGGAAGAGGAGGAGGAGGAAGAGGAAGAAGAAGAAAAATACATATATATACATAAAGCATTGGGGAAGTAACACAGAGGTAGAGCACACCTGGGTTCAATCCCCAGTATCCCCCCAAAAAAGATGTGGAGACTGATTTTACTAGACTTCTCTGAAAATTTTTGCTAAAGAGATACCTTAGCAGGAGTGAAATCCCTAGCAGGCATTCCACGCATTGTGGACTCTTCTGTAGCCAGGCATGATTACATGGACTAAGGGGTCAGTGTCTGCAGAGTACCCTGACTCCCTGTGTCTCTGCCTGAGGGCTTTCTCTACCACCAGAGTCTGTCCACCCTAAACAAGCTTGGCCAGGGAGTCCAGGAGAGTCCTCCTGCCCCAGCTGCCTTCAACAATAGACTGACAGGAGCCCGTGTCTGAATACCCCAACTCGCTCTCTCCCCAGGGAAGCTCGCTGTGAGGCTTGTGTCTACACTGACTCCTCCATTCAGCAGGACTATGGGAATGGGTTGGATGATATGCCCTTTACAGGCTTCATTCCCGTTCCCCAGCTGCTGCAGTTTGGATCTGGATCTGGAGGGTCCCCCAAAGGCCATGCGTTAATAGTTGGATCCCCATTACTTTTTTTTTTTTTTTGGAAGTGCTAAGGATTGAACCTGATTGGGAGATGGTGGAACCTTTCAGAGGTGGAGCCTCAAAAAGGAATTAGACCACTGGGGGTGTGCCAAGAGGGGATATTGGGACCTCAGGTCTTCCCCTCCATCTTTCGCATACTGGCACCACGAGGTGAGTGTTTCTGCCCCATCACGAACTCTCACCATGATACACTGCCTTACCAGCCATTATCGAACCCTTGGAAACCCTGAGCCAAAACAAACTTTCTTCCTTATTAAGCTGATTATCCCAGGTATTGATCACAGTGACAGAAAGCTGACTAACACTGTCTCACTTCCCCACTCCATCACCTGTATTTCTTGGGAACACTGCCTAAATAAACTATAGCATTAAAATTTTTTTTTCACTGTGCTGAGAATTGAACCCATGGCTTCACACATGCCCAGGCTGACCTAGAAATCTTGGGCTCAAACAGTGCTCCTGCCTCAGTCTCCTAAGCAGCTGAGAGTACAGGTGAGCACCCCTATGCCCGGCTTAGCATTCAGATTCTTAGCGTTTGAATTCAAGACCCAAACTAAGAAAACAGAACATATTCACATAATGATATGAAACCATGATACCAACTATGTGCCAGAATGCACAAAACTAAGAAAAATTGGAAAGAAGATATTCCAGAATGATATCAGCAATTATTTCTGTATTTAGGGACAATGGGTGATTAAACATCAAAGTAAATCTTCTTTTTCCCAAGTTTTCTAATTCTTAATTGAATTTTTAATTTTTTTAAGTTTAAAAATTTTTTGATTAATTTTTTTCTTTTAAAAGGGAGCATCAGGGGCTGGAGTGGTGACTCGGTGGTTATGGTGCTTGCCCAGCACATGCCAGTACGCGAGTTCAAATCCCAGCACCACGAACACAACAAAGTCTCGGAGCAATGAAAGCCACATGAAAAACTGAATTAAATTGTTTGTCTCTCTCTCTCTCTCTCTCTGTCCCTCTCTCTTTAAAAACAAAAAACAAAAAAAGCACCTTAGATAGGTATGATGGCACCTACCTATAATAACAGTGACTCAGGATGCTGATTCTCAGGCAGGAGAATCACAAGTTCAAGACCAGCTTCAACAACTTAGACCCTATATCAAAAATAATGAGAAAGGGGCTGGAGCTGTGGTTCAGCAGTTTTGGCGCTTGCCTGGCAAGCACGAGGACCCGGGTTCAAACCCCAGCACCACGTACACAACTAAGTGTTGGAGCAACTAAGGCCATGTGAAAAACTAAATAAAGTTGTTTCTCTCTTTCTCTGTCTCTCTCACTGTCCCTCTCTCTAAAAAAAATAATAATAATGAGAAAGGACTAGTGATGTAGCATAGTGATAAAGTGCCCTTGGTTTCAATCTCTAGTACAAAAATAAATTTAAAAAGCAAACAAGGGAGCAATGTAATCATAATATACAAATTAGCAGAGGTTTGTGGATTTTAGAAATCTTCAAAAGTTGTTAGAAAATCACACCATCATTAAATACTGACTTTCTCAGCAACATAATAAAGTTCCAATATTCATACAAGAAACATACCAAAAAAATCCAGCCTTCCAAGGAATTAGAATCCTTCTAGAATCATGCTTCAGATCAGATATTATGTCACATGGTAATCACTGGGCAAAATGTGATATTTTTTTCATTCAAAAACAATAGTTATCCTTCATGGAATGAATAACTGTATGTTTTTACCATCTCACTAACTTCTTACAATACTATTCTGAGTTATGTATCATTATTCTTTTACAAACAATAAAGCCTAGAGAAGTTTAGAGAAAAGTGAAATAAATTATCCACAATGGGAAAAAACAAGATTTGCCAAGCTGGTGAACCCTGTGCCACTCTGATTTGGCAATCTTTCCAATATTGTGTTAGAGTCACCTGCAGAAAGTCGAGGAGCACAGTGAGTCAGCCGTTCTGTGCTTGATATAATCTAGCACCACAAGGCTAGACACGCAGAGGGACAGGGCAGGAGCCAACGGTTGCCTCAGAGTAAGCTGAACTGGAGTCACCGGCGCCAAGTTGGTAAAACGGCTGGCAGGAGTGCTGTGGTCCTTCAAAGTCTACACTGCAGACATTGAAATGAGAAGGGCAGAAAAACTTTCCCAGGACTAAGACACATCATGTTTTTAAAATTGCCCAGGCTGGGCTGGGGGTGTAGCTCAGTGATGCAGTGTGTGCACAGCACGTGCAAGGTCCTGGGTTGAATCCCCAGTAACACACACACACACACACACACACACACACACACACTTCCAAGGCTATGAAACACACACACACACTTCCGAGGCTATGAAAAGTGAAAATTTAAAGTACAGCTGACCTTAAAGGACTCAAAAAGGCACAGATTACATATGTACCTATTATAGAATAAATTTTGGTCAGAGTTAGATTCTTTGGTCATATGACCCATGAGAAGACTTTATTTCCCTTACAACTCAATTTGTATAAGCAATGTAAAGTAATCTGCAGAAGATGTTCCTGTTGATTCAATTTGCTATCTAAAGAAAGAAAGAGAGAACACTAATAAATGGATATCAGTCCAGGAGGAAAATAAACAACTACAGATGTTTTTCCCATACATGCAACTCATCTGGATATATATGTCAAGATTTGAAGAAAATAAATGCAAAAATTATTTCTGGAGTGGATAGAGAAACTGTGTTATATGCCTACAGTGGAACATTTGTCAACCATAAAGAGGAGGGACATTTTTTTTTTTTTTGTACCACGGGTTGAACCCAGCAGTGCTTAACCACTGAGCCAATTTCCCAGCCCTTTTTATATTTTTTTTATTTTGAGACAGGGTCTCATTAAGTTACTCAGGGCCTGGCTAAGTTGCTAAGGCTAGCTTTGAACTAGCAATCCTCCTGCCTCAGCCTCCCGAGTAGCTGGAATTACAGGCATGCACCACCACACCTGGGAAGAGGAGGGAAATCCTGATCTATGCTATGTAGATGAATCTTAAGGACATTATACAAAGTGACATAAGCCTGAACCCAGTGGGCAAATGCTGTACAATTCCACTGTTCCCTTGAGTAATCAGATTAATACAGACAAAAAGTAGAGTAGTGGGTGCTAGAGGCCGGGGAAGGTAGAATGAGGAATTAGTGTTTAGAGGGGACAGAGGCCCAGTTTGAGCAGATGAGCAAGCTCTGGAGATGGATGGTGGTGGTGGTTGCCAACAATATGTGTGTGCTTCAGACTACAGAGCTGTGCACCTGTGGAGATGATAAATTTAATGCCATGTTTATTTTACTGTAATTGTTTAAAACGTTACTCCTCAAAGCAAGAAGAAAAACAGAATACCTACATCTGTCTCTTAGAGCCTCAGGTGCCCAGCTCTTCAGAGTAACAGTGAACAGAGTGGTGAGGGCCTATTGTGCCCCAGGCTGTCCCCAGATTCTGGGAAGGTAGTCCGAGCTCACCCCTGCCTCAGCCCCCTTCCCCTGCACCAAGGATCCTCCAGTAAAGTCTCAGTGCCCGAGAGGAGGAGCCGTTCCTAGCAGCTGGGCTGGCCCAGGCAGCCTGGCCCAGTGTTTCTTTGGCTTACTGAAGGAAGGCTGGTGCTGGCAAGCCTATCTATACGATAGAAAATTCTAGAGAGTTTGACTCTGTGAAGCCAGTACCACAGAGTAACCCAGAACAGATTCCGACCTGAGAGTGTTAGAGGAAGCCCAAAACCTTTGCTTCCACAGCTACATTCTGCTGGATGGAGCCATTTTACAGAGTTTGGGAGCAGGATTTCCTCCAAGTCAAACTGGCTTCACAACAAACAGGCCCCAGCACACTGCACAGTGTAAAAGCCACAAGCACCCCTATTCTACCCCTCAAACCCAACCAATTTCCACAATTCTGGCCCGCTCTGAAGCCCTGGGTCTGGAATGTTCTAGAGTCTGTTGCCTCTCAGGCCAAACCCACCTTCCCCTTTTTCTCCTCCACAGAGACTAGAAACCACTCAAAAGAGCAACGGTCCAGTTAATCGTTACTCCCTGAACAAGCGTCCAGTCACCTCACAAAACAACTTCTGTGGCTCTAACTAAACTGAGAATAAAGTTTACTCTAAGGTAAATCTAAGGCAAGTGGGAATGCTTGCCGTAGGTCGAAGTAATCAAGAACGCTGGTCACGTGGGTCTTTGCTGAACGGAGAGAATTCCTGCTTAAAGAGTCTTGGTCCTAAAATATTAAGGCTTGCCCATTCCCCTAAGTAGTGCACTTGCCCTGAGGGGCCAAAGCCGCAGAAATCACTGACAGCCTGTGTCAGTAATAGCAGAAGGAAATTTGGGAGAAACCCTGACCCTAATTAAGTCAAACATGTCTTGTCTGAAACAAAAGATCCAAGAATTGCAAAGGCTTAGATGATAAAAGTGCTTAAAGTCTAGACTAAATAGAGGCTAAAAATGAGCTGATAGGGTTGGGAGTGTAGTTGGATGGTACCATGTACCTAGCATGCTGCAGGACCCGTGTTCAATCCCCGGCACCCCACACTCACATACAAACAAGTAAGCTAATAACTCAGAGAAGAAATGCAGAAACCCGTTTAAAAGCTCAAACTGTTAAAATAGTTTGGCACCACTAGAGCAGTGAAACACAATGGACTCTAATTTTAGACGACAATACAAGGAATTAATTTCATGTGTGATAAAAATAATTTGAATTTCTGATTCAGATTATTGAAGAATGGATACATTATTCAATAAATGGTGTTAAGGGAACAGGCTAACCACTTGGAAAAGATAGAACATGTGATACCTTTTACCAACAACACATGGATCAAAGATTCAAGTACTTTTTAAAACGACTCTATAAAACTCCCAGAAGTAAACATAGCTGATTTCTATCTAATAATGCTGGATTAGAGAAGACTTTTTTTTTTTTTTTGAGGGGTTGCTGGGGATCAAACCCAGGCTAAGTAAGCTTTTTTGCTTTTTTTTTTTCTATTTTATTTTTTTCTAAGTAAGCTTTCTATCACTGAGCCACATTCCCAACCCAAAGAGGGCTTTCTAAACAAAGCATAGACCCTGTGGAGGAAAAAATTGATAACATGGATTCTCTAAAGAGAAAGGTTTCCTTAAGGTCAACCCTGGCATAAAAAAAAAAATCAAAATCAGGCTGTGGACATAGCTCAGGGGTAGAGCACCCCTGGGTTCAACCCCCAGTACTGAAAAAAACAAAAAAAGAAAGAAAGAAAGAAATCAAAATATAAACCATAAGCAAGGAAAAAATAATTATGACCTGTTACAGATCAAAGGGTTTGTCCTCTTGGGGCTAGACGGGTGGCTCAGCAGTTATGGTGCTTGCCTGGCATGCACAAGGACCCAGTTTCAAACCCCAGCACCATGTAAGCAAGGAAGCATCAGAGCAACAAAAGTCACATGGAAAGGGTCCTCTTATAACTGTTCCTGTGTGGGAGGGCCCAGGGCACTAGGGATGGAACCCAGTAACTGGCACATGCTGGGCAAGCACTCTACCTACCACTGGGCTCCATTCCTAGCTCCACAAATTAATTTTAAATCTTTGGGCTAGAGCGGTGTCTCGGTGGTTACAGTACTTGCCCAGAATGCGCAAGTACACGGGTTCAAACCCCAGCACCCATGTACACAAGTGTCAGAGCAACGAAAGCCATGTGAAAAACTCAATGAAAATTGATTCTCTCTATCTCTCTCTCACTGTCCTTTTCTCTTTAAAAAAAAAAATTCACATTTCTTTGTTGTATACACTGGAATTACCATGAAAATACAGAGAAATTGCCATCTTTGCAATTTCCTATTCATTAAAATTAACAGCTGTCCTTCAATTTAGATCAATAGCAATATAAAATATCAATAAAAATATTGATATCAATATAAAGCTTTTCAATAGTCTTATAATTTTCTCTTTGAAGATCTTACATATCTTTTGTTATCTTTATTCCTAGAAATAATAGTTTTTGCTACTATGGAAAGTACTTCTGTGACCTAATTTTCGTAATTTTTAATAGTTTGCTACGATTGTATATGACGTTTTGTATATTGCTCTTCTATGCAGCAGCCTTATTAAACTGCTGTTAGCACTAACATTTAGATTTCTTTGCATTTTTTATTTAGATACTTATGATTAAGTAAGTTCCTACAACTGTAGTTTTTTTCTTTTTCATCTTACTAGCCTAAGGTTTTACAGTGTGGAAGGGAAATCACCAGCCTCGTTATTTCATTCCTGATGAAACTTTCAGATATTTAGCAAATAGGAAGCTTACCAAGAATTTCTGATATATAATCAAGATTAAAGAAACTGACTTCTATATCTGATGTGTTATCCATTGTTAAAAACATCTGGAATGACTGATGGGTTTACAGGCATGTGCCACTGCTCCTACGTTCCTACTTATTTTTTTTTTTTAAAGAGAGAGTGACAGAGAGAGACAGAGAGAGAGAGAGGGAATCAATTTTATTTAGTTTTTCATGTAGCTTTCATTGCTCCGAGACCTTGTTGTGTACATGATGCTGGGGTTTGAACTCACATTCAGGCTGAGCCACTGCTCCAGGCCCTCCTCGCTTATATTTGATGGGTTTGACATATCAAGCAGCTCTCTTCGCTCGGAGTGGTGTGCTACAACCTCCCCTTGGACATGTGGATTTGTCTGGCTTTTTCTCGTGATTCTGTGATATTTTCTCTGTGTGAAGCAACATTGTTCGGTAAATACAATTATAGTCTTGTACTAGGGATTGAACCCAAGGGTGCTTAACCACTGAACCCACCCCCAGCCTTTTTTTTTCAGGACTGAGGACCGAACTCAGGGCCTTGCACTTACTAGGCAAATTGCTGAGGCTGGCTTTGAACTTTCGATCCTCCTGCCTCAGCCTCCTGAATGGGTAGGATCATAGAAGTACACCGTCACACCCGGCAGGATGGTACACTTTTGTAAGATATTACTACTGCTCTCTTTTAGATGATCACCTGATATGTGAATAGCATCCCCATCCTTTTTGTTTTTCAACTTTATTTTTCCTTACAGTTTGCTTGTATCTCTTGTAAACATGAAGTCCCAGTTTTGTTTTTAATCCAGTATGGCAATTTCTGCCTCTACCTTGGTAAGTTTAATCAGCTTTAATTTATTACGGCAATAGTATGTATTTGGATTGATTTCAACCTTCTTATGTTGTCCTTATTATTTATCCTGATTATTCCATGCCATTTAAGAAAAGAGGAAACAAAATTACAAACATAATATAAACATTTATTTATTTCACAATTCATATAAAAATAAACAATTTTGTGAAGAAGAGACCAGAAAGAAACATATCCAAGTATTAATGACAAAATAGTGTTTTTTAAGTGGAATTATGGGTGATTTCTTCTGTTTTCCTTTTTTCCATGTTATAGATTTTTCATGGTGAACAGATACTTTCTTTTTTTTAGTTCAACATAGTCTTACCTATTGAAGGAATTTATTGCTACACATTCATACATGCACATGTAATGAAGAAGTAACTTGAACCCGATCCTTGTGAGGATCTACGCAGCTTCACCCACTCCCGATCTCTTGCATCCTCTGCAATTCCCCCATGTTACAAATATAAATGGCCATATGCATGGATATTAATTTTTGAAATTTCTAGATGTATATGCCTCAGTGCAGTCAAGCGTACCCTACAGTATTGATAATCCCCCTTTTCCCTCCCTTTCCTCCTGCTCTTCTCTCTCCCACCCCATAGCTCTAGTTCCTCCAGATTATGTGTTACTTTGAATTTGGTGGGTCTATTAATTAAACTTGACTAGCTTTCATCCTGTCTTAGGTTTCACTCTAGCTTCCACATATGACAGAAAACATTCAACCCTTAAGTCTCTGTGTTTGGTTTATTTACTCAGCATGATTTTTTCCATTTCCATCCATTTATCTGCAAAAGCCATGATATCCTTGTTTCTAACAGTGGAGTCGAACTCCATTGTGTGTGTGTGTGTGTGTGTGTGTGTGTGTGTGTGTATACCACAGTTTTTGGATCCATTCATCAAATACTTTTAGAATAAAAAAAAGCCCAGAAAATTAATACAAATTTTATTTAAGTAATAGAACTGAGGAGGGTGAAGACAAGCCAACGCCTTTCCCCTCTCCACGCTTCCTTTCCTGCTGTCCCGGGAACCCTGGGAACTTCCCAAGGGGAGCTATTCCCACTTGCCAATCCCTAGACCAAGCTTCCCTTTTAGGTCCAACAAATGGCAGTGTCCTCACCTGGCCCTGGCGACTTGGGCGTGGGAGGGAAGGAGAGGGTTAAGTGCTTGGTGGCCTGCCGACCTGAACACTCAGGGCCTTATCCTGCCGTTGAGCCTCCTAGGATATCAACAGGATACTGCTGCATGATTTTCCTCCCTGATTTCCCAAAACAGAAACGCCGCCCTTTGTCTAGACAGTTCTTTGATGGATTGTGGATAGCACCATTTTCAAACCTGGTCTAGAGAAAATGCTCACCGCTACCTAAAATTGAATTTGTGGAGGTATTATTTGCTCACTCTTGGTCCCTAGCCTCACGATAGTTTGGTCTCCAATTCCTTTCAAAGTGCTTAGCCTGAATTTAATTCTAAAGAATGCTTTATTTTGTCATGAATTCTCGGCACCATGTGTAATACCACCTGATGTTTGGGTCTTGGGCTAATGGGAGATTTGTCTTTTTGTGTAGCACAGTACTATGCCAACTTTTAAGATCTAGGTGACTGTCTTGGTCCATTTTCTGTTGCTGTAACTGAATGCCTAAGAGTAGCAAATTTATAAAGAAAAGAAATGTATTTCTCATGGTTCTGAGGGCTGGGAAGTCCACTATCAAGGGGCCACAGCTGATGAGGATCTTCTTGCTAGTGGAGATTCTGAAGAGTCTTTGGTGGTGTAGGGCATCATCACAAGGCATGGGGTCTCACTAAAGACAGCCATACCAGCTTTTATGACACATCCAGTCTCTTGATAACTAACTCACTCCCTCCATAACGCATTACTCCATTAGTCCATGGATGGATTAGTTCATGGATCCATGGATCCATTAGTCCATGGATCCCTCCGTAACACATTACTCCATTAGTCCATAGATGGATTAATCCATTCATGAATGCAAAGCCTTCCCTCATTCACCATCTAAAGGCCCCATCTCCAAAAACCATTAACATATGATTTTTCAGCACATGAATTCTGGAGGATAAACATTGAAACCTTGTAAGAAACTGAAAAATCTCACATTTTCAGGTAAATTAAACATAGGATTTTTTTTTTTCCAGAGATTGAACCCAGGGGCACTTAACCACTGGGTTATTTTGAGACAGGTTCTCACTAAATTGCTCAGGGCCTCACTAGGTTGCTGAGGCTGGCCTTGAACTTTTGATCATCCTGCCTCAGCCTCCCAGGTGTCTGGGATTACAAGGCAGGAACCACCCTGCCCAGCTAAACATAGGACTTTAAAACTAACCAGAGCAAAGGGAAGCAATACAGTCTTATGGTTTTAGAATGATTCATACCTCCAGCGAAGGCTGTTTTCAATCTTTTTAAGTTCTAGATAGGTCCAGCTATGTAATTTGTAGGGTCCAATGCAAAAGGTAAATGTGGGACTCATTGCTAAAAAATTTTGAGACTTCTGAGATGTCAACAGCAGGGCATTAAATCAGGGCCCTTCCAAACATGGGGTCTGAGCTAAGTGCACAGGTCACATGCCCACAAAGCTGGACCTGTACACTCTTGGTGGGTCTAACACCACATTCCAATATTCATTTTCAGAAACATAAAATACATTTTTGTTGGAACCATTTTTTAAAATATTTTGCTTTTGCGATTAAACGGTATGGCTAGAAATAACTCATTTATTTTGTGAGTGGCTCTGGTAGCTCTATAAATAGTCTGTTGTATATGTTTGGGAATTCTTGGGCAGTGAGAAAATCAAACTTTTAAAATCATTTTCAAAGGTTACAAAACTTTTTTTTTTCCATGTAATGTTGGGGCTCTATTCCAGGGCCTTGAGCTTTCTAGGCAAGCACTTTACCACTGAGCTATACCCCTGGTCACAAATATTTTCATAGACCCTTAAAACTCTCTCTCATAGGCTCCATGTGCTGAAACTATAGCATTTAATGGGGGAAAAATAGTGCTGAGCACCCACATTCCAGTATGTGCCCTCACAAGAGCAGGCCATCCCACCTACCCTGTCCCCCAACACATCTTCAGAACAAGCTTCATGGACAAAACGCAGCAGAATGCCAAGCTCCACTTGGTACATAAAGGATTAAGGGCCTTGTTTCTGTTGCTCTTCTCTGACTAGAGTTGAGTATCTTAGTATCTCTAGGAAAAGCTCTAGGTAGAGAAAATTTTGCTTTATTTTGTGGCAGTAAGTTATGAAGGACTGAAATCATTGTACAATTTTTTTAATGTGTCAGAGAGGGAGTTCCTGAAGAGATTAGCATGTGAAACAGACTGAGGGAAGAATACCTGTCCTACCTCTGCAGGTAAATCGGTTCTCTGTTCTGGAGTATCTGTCTCCTTTGGTTCTCAGGCGCTGGCTCTTCTGGCTCTCAAGCCTTTGGTCTCAGACATGAACTTGAACATTGTCCCCTCTGTTCCCTCCATTCTCAGACCTTCACTGGAACTACACCACCAGCTTTCCTGGCTCTCCTGCTATGGCAGATTGTGGAACTGCTCAGCCTCCAAAGTTGTGTGAGCCGATTCCTATAAAGTCTCCTCTTTATAGATGGAAGAGGATAGATATAGATGATAGATAGGTAGATAGATAGATGAGAGATAGAGATAGAGGATAGATACATAGATAATAGATATGGATAGATAGAGATGATAGATGATAGATATAGATAGATATAAATGATAGATGATAGATACGATAGATAGGTGAGTAGATAGATGATGTATAAAATTTGACAATTCTGGTGTCACTTTACAGAAGAAATAATAATAATAGTAGCGTTAGGTGGTAGCAAGGAGCAGTAAAATGCATGGCAAGGTCACAGGTTTACTTTAAGTTACTCTTTAAGTTTGCTTTAAGTTACTGCCAAGGTAGATGAGCAAATAACTTGTAGCAGATAACCTGTAGAAAGACATCAGCACACAGATCTTGAAGATAAACACACAAAAGGTAAAGAGATAATGGGGGAGATGCCTCAAGAAAGGAGGATTTAAGGGACTAACTCTTGACAAAGTCCATTGAGGTTGGTGTAGTGCAAGGAATTATGGCTATAGGTGTCTCCATTTGCCTGGGAAGGAAGATTGGTTTAGTGGCACAGGCATACTAAGGTAACTTCTGACCATGTACTGACCCTATGCCCACATTATGATGGGATTGACTTGTAGAGGGAGCCCCTTGAATAGGATGGCCACCATGACAGCTCTGGGGAGAACCAACTAAGGTCAAAAGCTCCACCACCCGACGGGAAGGAGGAGTTGAACACCTGATTGGCAAAGGTTGCTAAGGAGGAGCCCAGTTCTCCTGGTGAATGTCGGGGGTGGCACCCAGGGCACACTCCACACAGGCAGCCTTAAGATGGCGGCTGGCCCAACCAAGTCAGCTGACCTCTTGCTGTTTCTGGTTCTTGTGCTTGCAACATCTGACCACCTAGGGACAACCAATAGGAGCCAACAGCAGCGTTTTCTTCCTCATAGCAACAGCCTACGGATTGGTTCACTTTTACTATATAAGCAGTGTAACTTCCTGAATAAAAGACAAGAGATCTCCACAAGCAACAAGTGTGTACATGTCGTTATTGCCACCTCGCTGGTCGAGGGGACAACGACAAATGGTGCCGAAACCCGGGACCCTCTAGACGGATGACATTAAGTCGGTAAATTATAGCCTAGTTACTGCTACAAGCAGGGAATTTTAGCCTAGTTACTGCTATAAGCAGGGAAAAAAAAAATAACCGCATTGACGGGGCTCGCTATAAGCGAGGAAAGATAAGCGCATCGAGGGGGCTCGCTATAAGCGAGGAAAAATAACCGCATTGACGGGGTTCTAGAGCAATATTTTTGATGTTTTGTGTCTCTCTTGTCATTTTCCTCTCTTTTCTTCCTATAACTTGTGTTTTAGTCATTATGGGTTCTGACAGAGTCCCTGGATGGGCTCGAGAAGTCCTCTACTTTAAGGTAAGTGCAAGTGAGAGGAGAGGTGCCATGGATTTAAAACTGTCTAAATTCCAGCTGCAAAAAACAGTAATGTTGTTATTGAAAGTACAAGGAACTTCTGTGAGTCCTAGGACAATTACTTCATTTGTCAAGGTAAGCAAACACTCTTCTTCTTGGTTCTTACAAACGGGTCTAAAAACATGTAAAAAGAGGTTTACAAAAAGTACTAAGAAAAAAAAAGGACCTGATATTTTTCCCACTGCTGCTTTCTCTTTCTGGCGCCTAGTCAAGGACACCTTAACTTCCTTGGAGGTTAAAGTAAAAGAGTTTCTAAAAACAAAACACATAAAGCCTGGGCTAACTCTAATTCTGGTGCCAAAGATGTGTGCATGCTCCTTTACTAGAATAAATATGGCCATTTCATTTTTTGGATCTTGAGCTCAATATTACTGGTAAATTCACTTATTTTGTACACCTAAATTTATCTTTCAGTCAGTCTTGTTTTATTTGAGAGGTTAATTAAAAACGATTGACTATCTTGCTTTGGTAGACTGGCCAGCGTCTCCTTCCAGGTGCACATTCCTTCATGCTGATATGGTCGGTGTACTCCTCCTTTCTCTACTGATCTCTGGGAAACTCCAGTTAAGTGGTCTGGGAAAATTGTAACCGTTTGTAACCTCTTTTGCTTATAGCTGCTGTCTTTATTCAAAAGTTCAATTTTTCCAAGGATCTAAAAATCTATGTTTCCTGTTGTTTTGTGTGTGCGCACACACTCCTGTCCTATGTGTTTGTATGTTATATGTGTGTTCAATATATGGTACCAAATTGGCTTATAAATGAGTGCTCATAAATTAAATTAAAAATTAAAAATCTGGATCCAAGTGACTTTTAATTCCAGTGACTTAAACATTTAAAAATAGAAGTTCAATCTAAATCATTTATACATAAGAGTAAAGATGTGTTTAACAATATTAACTCACATGTTTTCTCTAGGTGGTCAATCAATAAAATGTTAATTTCTATAAATGTTTAGAGTGTAACATTAATTTCTTCTAGGATTTTTCTTCAATGGAAAGAAGATGATTTATATTTGTCTAATATCCTAAGGTTTCATAAATAACTTAAGTTAACAACAAAAGAGTAATATAGATTTAACATAAATAAAATTAATTTTATAAATGTGTTTGTTAAAAAGGACATATGATAAATTTACAAAGTCAAAATGTTAAAACATTAACTGCTAAATAAATTTGAGTAATCTTGATTTAGTTTTTATAAGGTAATATTTGGGTTTATTAAATGTGTTTTTATGAGTCCTATAAGGTAACATACATTTGGGTTTATTAAATGTGTTTTTTAATTAAACTCTACAAAGATAATTTAAGATTGCTTTAATCTGGGTCTTCACTAAAACAAAACAGGGTTGTTAAGAGTTAAAATTCTAACAGGTGTAATTCTACATTAAAAAAAAAATCAAGTGCTATCTTTTAATCGTTGTTCATTTTAAACCCGACTTACATTTACTTTAAATGCATAGAGGCTTTATCATTAATGAGTTTTATGTATAAATCAGTCTGATCACTGGTACTATTTCCTCTTGGCAATGTCATTTTGTATTTTTTAACTGTTTTGACTTCAATGGTATGACCTATCGTATTTCTCACCATCAAACATTATCTACTTAAAAACAAATAGGGGGAATATACTGCCCCATGAGATTGTTAATTTTTAAATTTTGGATGTTAACAATAATACCTGCAGCCAAATGCCATTGGCATGGACCCGACCCGGTCTTAATCTGGGGTCAAGGTAGTATTTATGTTTTTCCACAGAAAAATGATGGTCCCCAAAAGATTCCGAAATGACTTATGCGTCAGCTTTCTGCTTTTGATGGGACATCAAAATGACACAAAATTCTACTAAACTTTGTTCCTGCTAGAAGGGATTTCCTGACTCCTCCCTCCTCCGTGTCCCTGCAACAATTCCTGTTCCAGTAAAGGTGAATGCTCAAAACGTTCAACTCTATCAAGCCTAAAGGGACTTCGGATTTACAGCGGCTATTGTGACAGCCATTGTGGCTGCAACTGCAGCTGCTGCTGCCGAGGGACTGGCTATGCACCATTCAGTGGCCACAGGGACAGTGGTAAATAAATTGGCTGAACAAACTGCTACTGCCCTAAGTACTCAATAGCTAATTAATGAACAACTACAAACGGACATAATGCTGTTAAATTAATTTGATGAAAAACTTGTCTCATAACTTTTGTTTTATTATTGCTTGTATGGATATATCCTCTGTTTCTATGATTAATGGTAGTAGGATTTCCAATCTGCTGTTGCTTGGGAAAAAATTGGTTTGGCTTCCT
>PVKS010024475.1:0-31004 GCA_004027875.1 Aplodontia rufa
CTGATACTCAATTGTGTATGTAATGCTGGGGTGGGAACCCAGGTCCTCACACATGCCAGGCAAGTGCTCCAACCACTGAGCCACTGCTCCAGCCCCCAACTCATTCTTCCATACAGAAATTCAGAAAATAGCATACTTTACTCCATTTTTTTGTTGCTCTTGTTGTTGCTTCTTTGTGTGCAGTGCCAGGGATGGGGCTCAGGGCCTTACACAGACTGGGCCAGCACCCTGTCATTAACAGGCCCTAGCCCATTTAACCATTCATGAAAGAGGTGCTCTGTTATATCCAGAGCATCTTATTTTCTTTAATTTTGTCAGGGGAAATGAACATTTATATGTAACCATTGTAATATTTGTTTGACACTCTTTAGGAAAAAGAAACTAACTGGATGTTGCTTGGTGTCTGATTCCACGTTGTGACTCTCTCTCTCTTTTTTTTAAATCAGTAAGCCAGAGGAAAGAGAGATGGAATTGTATTTAGCTATTGAAATTTCCAATTAAATCCTTAATGGCAGAAACATCTCAGAATGTTCCAAAGTTTCATTTGGCACAAAAGCAAGTCACACAGACACTTTTTCAAACATTAGGTCAAGATATTGGGTTGGACACCTCAGAAAATAAACTTCCTTATGAGGGCTCAAAGGTGGAAAAACATGGAGAACATGTTCCCTGTGGAATTCTGGTACAGGCATTTCCTACAGGAGCCGAGATTAGTGAAAGAACAGAATTTAGCAAGTTTTGGCGGTTTAATCACCAAAAATCATAGATCAAAGCACAGTTGCAAAATTAAAGGAGAAGTTTTGTGCATGGGTAAAATTCCTAGATTGCTCCATGTTTTTTCAAATGCTAGAAGTTAGAGAAAGCTTTTTGATTCCTGTGCCTCTACAGGGTACCATAATTTAGTGTAGTTAGTGGCACCAGACGCTGGTAAACATAGCCAGCCTTTATGGGCAGGGGTTTCAAACATATGGCCTGTGCATTGCACCGCCATCCCCTTCACTCCATGAATTATTTTATATTGATGCCAACCTAGGAAATGCGTGAAGCCTGATGCTCACAGCCAACCCATTACCAGCCAGCCCCTCTCCTCTCCCTCCCCTGCAGTATCACTGGTGCTTTCAACCTCCTAGGCCAGAATCTCATGCTGAGCACCTCAGAGAACGAAGCAAGGTGGCACCTCAGAGGTGGGGACTGCCCTTTCTGTCTGCAAGTCACACCCGCTGCCAAGCGAGTACGCCCAGGACCTGGCTGGCCATTGTCCTTGGTTTCTCTGATGCAGCTCTCTGCTGGGCTGCTGTTAGAGTTGCACAGTGACCTGCAGATCTAAGGGAAAAAACAGATGTCCCAATAAATTTTTGTCAAAATGTAATTACCTCGGGATTAGAAAACCACATGGGGGTGGGGAAGGAAAGGAACAGATGTATTACCTTCAAATATGCAATCATTATTCTGCAGAAGTTTAAATAATCAAGAGGTTTAAATGATGGCAGCTGAGTGTCTTCTCTCCTCCCCCTGTCCCCCCCATTCCAGTCTCTCTTTTACTGGATGGTTCTGGAAGCCCCTCCTATGTGCATTGCACTGATGGTGCTCTGAACAGGAGGGGGGCATGTTGCACAACCATATCATCCTGAGTGCTTTTTCATAAATAAATCTCAGCAAATATGACAGGCTATCTTTCCCTCAGGAACCTGGCCAAGTCTTTTCTTCCTCTCCAGCCGACAAAATATGATAAACTATGAATTTTCCTGGTAACCATAAAAGATTCTTATTTTCATGATTTGAACGTTAGGTGCAGGTCAAGGCAGTATATCAAACAGGAATTCTTCTGGGGAAAATCCTTTTTCTGTTTTCTGTTTTCACGTTGTGCCAAGTGGGAGGGGTGCTGGGTGCTGACTGAGGACTCATGGGTCATGTGTTGGCTGATTGTCAGAGACCTCTGGAGGTGAGATGCTAATCTATTTGAAGTGTGGCACATAGTCCTAAGTAAGCAAGCTGACCCAGTTGGAATCCTGAATCTCCAAGAAGTCCAAAGTCCAATGAGCTACCACTGCTGTAGATTTGTGCACGGTGTCTCCAAGGGAAGCTGGTTTGGTGGGGTATTATTATTAAACGACTTGTTCTCTGACCTTCAAAACAGCTGTACCTGGAAGGAGGATTAAATCAGTACTTAGAATAGTTGCCAATTATCAAGGGCCTATTAGCATCCAATGTGCTAAGTGCTTTACACATACATGCCTGAGCCTCATGAACGCCCTGGAAGAGAGGCGTTGTTATCCCAATTTGAGGATGTGGTAATTAAAGCATAAATAGATTGGGTAACCTACCATATTCACAAGGCTAGTAAGTGATGGAATTCAAATTTAAATCCGTGTATAAATGTCTACAAAGACTTCATGTATCCATGAATTTGTTACACCTTGGGATTTTTGAGGGGAGGGGATGGGGATCAGTACTATGGTGTTCTACCATTAAGATATATCCTTAATATTTCATTTTTATTTTGAGGGAGGTTCTTTTCTCCCTAAGCTTCCAAGGCTGACCTCAAAATTGCAATTCTCCTACCTTAGCCTCACAAGTGGCTGGAATTATAGGTGTGTGCCACCATGCCTGGCTACACCTTGGGAATCTTTTACCTTGCATACAACATGATTGAATATGCTCTGATAAACCAACAAGAACAACCCATGCCATACCATCCTGGCCATGACATATAGATTTTTCTGCTTGAAGAAGTCATTTATAATGGAACTCGCATAATTCCCTTTACTTATAGGCCAGGTTCATGCTATCTCACGATTTTAGCCCGTTACCATTGGCTAGAGCTAACAGACAACCTTAGACATGAAAGAGTTGAAAAGGAAATCCTCAGCAAGGCAAGATGCAGAGAAGTTGATTCTAGCTGCTTCACGGGGACAGCTGATAAGAGGGAGTGCTTTTTCATAATTAGTTTAGGAGAGGAATTCTGAGCAATGCAGGTGCCTTCCTGGCGATGGCCTTTCCCACCAAATTTCAGAGAGGTTTATAAAGTCCATACTCCACCGCCACTTGGAAGGAACTTTGGCAGAGAACTCACCTGCACTTTCACGCTGGAAGAAGGGATGCTTTGAAGGCTCCTGCACGATGTAGATGTATACATGGTTGAAGACAACACACTGGAGGAAGCCACAGCAGCTGTGATCAGAGAAACCGAAAGCTCTGCAATTTGTCGCTAGTACTGATTTCAAGAACAGATGAGTTCAGTATGAGACTCTGATGAAGTCAATGTCACTCAGAGAGCAAGACCACCGATCAAGATGAAAAAGGAGACGGCCGAAGACAGAACCAGAATGGAACGATTCCACCTTTGCTGCTCCAGACTCGGCTGTGTCCTAAAGAGGTGGTGTTTTCTCTGTCTTTGTTTTGATAAAACAAACTAATACTACAGTTTCTGTGTGCAGGTGTATATACAGAGAACCCTCATTACCTAAGAATTTATTAATTGATTCCTTGGCATTAATAAGTCATATAAGGAGAGGGAATGTAGAAAGTAGTCACAGCACTTAATAAGCGTAAATCTTGCCTTCATCCAAACACTATTTAGAATCAGTGTATTTCACCTTAATGCCTGGAGTGATCTATGTCCTACATCACTCAGCAGTAAAATGCAAAACAAAATATAAATTGATTACAAAGTTAAAAAACACATGCTAGATCTCTTCTGTTTATCTTACAAAAATATATTAGTAATTATGATCTCTTGGTGTTATGGACTGAATATTTGTGTCCCCCACCCCACCTTGCCACATTCATATTTGAAGTCTAAATCCTCCTGTTATGGGTTACGGGGAGAGGTCTTAGGAACATAATTATATTTAGATGATGTCAGGAGGGTGGAGCCCCTGTGAAGGCATTAGTGCCCTTAAAAGAGAAAGAGAGATCAGAATTCAATTTTTCTTTGTCATGTAAAGACACAGAAAGGTGGGTGTCATTCAAGAAGAGAGCTCTCATCAGACACCAAGCCTGCTGGCATCTTGATCTGGACATTCTAGTCTGTGGGACTATGAGAAACTCATTCCTATGGTTTAAGCCACTCAGCAGAAGGTACTTTGTTGTGGCAGCCTAGGCTGACTAACACAAGGGGGGTGAAGAAGATTTTAACCCAATGGTTTGTAAGTTCCTTTGCTCTGTTTCCTATATGTGTTTGGATATATTGTTAACAGATAGTCCTATCCCTTTCTTATTGAGAGCCACTATTTAGGGAAAGGGTACCTTAAAGAATACTCTAGATGTCTGTCTACTGAGAGGAACATGATAGGTCAGAGTTTAACCCAATCCTAGTTCATACGTGTTAATGACCTCACACAAATATTTAGTTATAGAAAATCAGTGAAAGCTGAAATGCATGTAGCCTGCCTTACCGATGTTTCATGAAGTCCAGAGTTTAACCAGGGGAATTTGACTTATAAATTATGATGTTGGTCTTTTTACATTTAAGTCATTGAGTAAAACCCACAGCTGCCTGTGAGACTTCTCTAAAAATCTCTTAATGACTTTACCAAAACAGCATTAACATTACATTTTTCTTAAAGGTAACAATGCTAAGTGTGAAGGACACATAGTTGCATAAATATTTTATTCTAGATTGCTAGAGAAGTTTTAAAATTTGGGCAGTAAAGGTAATACCTATTCAAAAAATATGCTGTGTACCATTTTCCCTTTTAGCCTTCTCCCCAAAGCATTCTTCCCTGTTTCCCAAAGCATGCACTCCCCTTTGATTTGATTTGACAGAATCTAATTTTGTGTTCTGATACATTTGTAAAAATCACACTCACACAATCCCCAAACCAATTGTGCTTTCCCAATAAGTTCACTCTTTCCCAATAAGTTCCTGCTTTTATTCAAAGTAGCTCTGGGAGTCCCTCTTCCTATATTAAAGAGCCTGACAATCAAGTCTTCCAAAATAACACTCTTTGTGTCCTAATTAAGTTAGTCTGGGCAACGTTTCTTGATCATCAGGAAGAGCAGTAGGGGTACGTGACCATGGTGTTGCTAGCTGCTGAAATGGCTATACATGGAAATTGCCAGGTGGCTGCTGACTGTTGGATACCTTTGCTTCACCATTTCTTCTTAACAGGTAAGAATTTGTTGATCCTCTCTTCATCTGCAAGAGCACAGGAAGATTAAATCTTTGAACCTGCCTTCAGCCCTTGCTGGAGTGCTGCCTTGGGAGGGGGACTCTGGAAGGGAAAATTTCAGAATGTTCAGGATGCAAATAGCATTGCCGCCCAGGTGAGTCCTAGAGAAAAGAAAACTTATTAAATAAAACTTTCTTTGGACAGTGCTTAAAAGCGTCTACTGGCACATTCCCCACTGCAGTTGAATTCGTTCTGAAATTTTAAGCACTAGGTTTGATGGCTTGAAATAGGTACCGTTCTGTTAGGGCAGCCATGTATCGTATTTGAGGCTTTTGGGTTTTAGCATGGGTAACACATAGTCCAACTATCTGTTTTGACATCCAGATAGTCTTTTAAATTTGGCCTTTATAAAGCCAATCAAAAGAATATTTTAAAAAATGACAGAAACTACACCCTGCAATGTTCCTTAGAAAGAATTTAGGGAATGCATACAAATACCACAAAATCAATAAGAGACAGCAGATTCTCCTAATGACTTTCACCGCCTTCTGTAGTTTGGGCGTCCACCTTTCCCATCTGCATGTACCCTGATGTTCACTCTCCATATTGTCTGCATTGGACCGTGTACTGTGTTGCTGTCTTCAGTAAAGGGCTGCAGTTTTATCCCTGCAGTGTACTCAAAGCTTACACTCTATGTAGAGTTGGTCAATTGTTTTCTACAGAAGATGAGCTTCTGGCCAGTGCATAATGGACGTGACAGTACAGAGTGGGGTTACACTTTCCTCTGCAGGCTCATGGGGAGATGTGACTCATTCTAGCCAATGAGGTGTGAATGGAGCAATTGTGGGACACATAAATGCCAGAGAACTGAATTGCCATTGTTGGACTCTCTGCTTCCTCTTCTTTTTGCTGCAGTGACCAGGGGAGCATGTGTTTGATATGGAGGAGACAAATGATTGAAGCTGAAGGGACCACTGAGCCAACTCATGGACACTCCTGTCCGAGGAGATTCCGGAACGGCAGCACGCTTGGCATACGTAAGAAAGAAATCCTCATTTCAAGACACTGAGATTTTTGTAGGTTTTTATTACCACAGTATGCCCCATCCTGGTTGATATGGCTTCTTTCAAAAATGCTGTACAAAATGTTGACACTTTTATCCATTAGCTAAAATTATCTAAGTGGGGAGCCTTTCTCTTTTCAGGGACCACTGTCTTTCATTTGCATTTGATTTTACTGCAGGTACCTGGGTATAAGGCAGACCACGATCCTTGCGCAAAAAGAAGTGATTGGTCTTTTAAAATCCTATTTTAAATACAGATTTTTTTTTAACCACCACAGCACTTCCTGTGTGAGTCCTTTTGACATACCTAGAAGAGTATTACTTGAGTATTTTTACTAAGCTGCCCTATGTTTGATGTCATATAAATCACAAAGGTTGGTTTCTTTCTAGTATAACAGGATCATTCTAGGTGAACACTAATTTGTGATCTATCAGCCTCTCCCTCACACACCTTTTTAAAGCCCAATATTCAACTATTTTATGTCTTCTTGGACATTCTGAATGTCTAAGTATTTCTACATGGATAATGCATACGCTATCCCATGTTCAAGGCTACTGCCTTACACTGTTCTAGCGCTCCGCCCTGCATGCCAAGTTCAGAGATGAAGATTCTAACAACACATCAATGAGAGAATGTTCATAAGCAGCACAGCTTTAAAGCAGGTCATTTGCAGTAGCAAGATGAGAGGGTGCTATGGGCTGCAGCCCACTCCAACCAACTCACCCCAGTCTGCTCGGCGTCTTAGAGCTCTTTTAGATATGCCTTCACTGAACTTTAAATGTCCTGACCATTTAACAGATGAGGAAACTGAGGCTTACAGAAGTAGTTTGCTTTTTAGCAAAATAGTACTGCAAAATGTGTCTTTATGCTGATTTTTTCCTATACTTGCTTTTATTTTTTTCTTTGAGGTACTTGGAATTGAGCACAGGGCCTTGCACATGCTAAACAAGTGCTCTACCACTGAGCTACATCCCTAGCCCCTTTATGTTTGAATTTCATATTAATATTTTTATAAGTTACTTCCTCAGATTTAATCCATGAGATGATTATGGAATTTTCCAAGTATAATCTATATTTTGAGTTTCTATGTTGATGCGCTGGCAACTCATAACTCAATTAGAAAAATTATAGTCCTGCACGTTGTGGTTTTGGCTCCCTGTTTTTCTCCTCTGCAATCTCTATTACTCCGTTTGTCCATTCTGCTGGAGGGCTGACCTCTAGGACTGCTGTCATGAAATGCAAATTGTGCCTCTCAAGATTTGTAAGGAGATTTTGGCTGGATTCTAGTCTCTCCAAAAGAAAAGAAAAGGGCTGACCATCTGTAAAGTAGCCATTTCTAAATGAATCAGTTGAAGAGACATTCCAAAGTCCCCAAATAAACAAACATCAAATTCACGTCTCATATACTCATTCAGGAAGAGATGAAGCAAAGTAATTTAATTTGAAATATAGAGAAGGGTAGACTGTTTCAAGATATTTTTGTTTTTATAAGAATTTTGAGTAGCAGGTCTATGTTAGGATTTGAAATTTCATAAAGAAATATTAACATTATGTAGCAGGAATGGAGAGAGAAGGAATTTTCTCTATACTTTCTGATTACCTCTGTGTATGGGAGCCTGATAACTGGAATATTATTAGGTTAAATAAAAGGAGATTTGGGTTCTGAGCCTAACTGCATGACTTACACAGCAATCAGTTGTTCTAGGCCTTAGTTTTCTCCTCTGTAAAAGGAGAACTAGATCATCTCCTTGGTCTCCCCAGCCTTGATATTTTATTCGTTCACCACTCAAAGAATCTAATGACCGCTGGAATTGATTCACAAAGGAAAGCACAATTGTACCATTTGCTCCACTCCCATTAGCCTCCAACTACCATGACGTCTCAAATCACAGGATGTCCCTTCTCAGATGACACCATAATTCAGAAGATTACACTGGGCTTCTCTATACCTTTTCTGTAATGGGCTAAAGGAAATTATTCCTGCAGAACTGTCATGCTTGCAAACAACTGAGCTGTGAAATCAATAGATTTCAATAAAATCAATAGATTTCACAGCACTATTTTTCTTAAAACTAAGATTTTTTTTAAAAAGGGAGGGACAGTCAGAGAGAGACAGAGAGAATCAATTTTATTAGCTTTTCATATGACTTTCATTGCTTAGACATTTCATTGTGTATATGGTGCTGGGGTTTGAACCTGGGTTCTCATGCAGAGTTACTGCTCCAACCCAAAACTAAGATTTTTCTAAAAGACCTATAGTTGACTTAAGCCCTTTGCACAATTTCACTTGTTAATAAGGCAAAGAAAAATTGCCTTTCCCTGCAAATCAAAACTTCAATGAGATACCACCTCACTCCTGTTAGAGGGGCAAAAATCAAAAATTCTAACAATAACAAATGCTGGAGGGGCTGTGGGAAAAGAGGAACACTGTTACACTGCTGGTGGGACTTTAAACTGGTTCAGCCACTCTGGAAAGCAGTGTGGAGAATCCTCAAAAAATTAAGGATGGAACCACCTTACACCCCAGCTATCCCACTCCTGGGGATTTTCCCAAAAGAGTTAGAATCAACGTATTATAGTGATGTGGCTTCCTCAATGTTTACAGCAGCTCAATTTACTATAGCTAGACTATGGAACCAATCCAGATGCCCCTCACTCAATGAGTGGATACAAAAACTTTGGTACTTATATACAATGGAATACTACTTGGGCCATTAGAGAAGATGATATTATGGCTTTTGCAGCCAAATGGATGGAGATGGAAAGAATTATGCTGTGAGGTATCCCAATCTCAGAGACTCAAGGACTGAATGGTTTCTCTCATCTGTGGAAGCTAGAAGACATGGGGAAGCAGTAGGTTAAACGATTAACCTAACAACTTCAAATTGTATGATTCTCAGCATCATAGGGGGATGGCTCCCTAGGATACTTGGAAGTGTAGGGAGGAGAGTGGGGTGGGGGGAAAGTATAGGAAGAACTCCTAGGAGACTGGAGAGTGGGAATACAGGGGAACCATCTCAGAAACAGATGTCATTCCTCCATGAGATACCCATTTAACACAAGAGTTCTTCTGGGGGAAACTGCAACAGGTGAAACCCAAGGTGGTCATCCATGTTTTGGCATTACCCCTGAATAACAAATTATATATACATTGGTTATTGATGGTTTAATATTGTTTCCCTCTCATTTGTATCTCTATATAATCTTAATAAAAAAAAAAGAACTAAAAAAAAAAAAAAAAATCGCCTTTCCCTGTAGCGTAGATGGAGAATCTCTTACATGTAAAGTGAATGCCATGTGGACGAACTGCTCCAGACAGCATCTCATAATGTTATAAAGGGTATATTTTGACCAAAATTGTGGACACTCTCAAAGATGATGCTTGTTTGATCATAGTTGGAAGATAATTTTTTATTTTAGTTTTTGATTTTGAAATAAATACATAATTCACCAGAAGTTGCCATGAAATGCGTAGAGCAACACAAACATTCACATGCATTTCCCATGCTCTGCCTTTTTGTTGGAGTCAAAAGAACAGCCTAAAAATATTCCAGAACAAGGAGCATTAAGAATATATCACTGGGGGGCTGGAGTAGTGGCTCAGTGATTATGGTGCTTGCCTGGCACGCACAAGAACACGAATTCAAACCCCAGCACCATGTTCACAAGGAAGTGTCCGAGCAAAGAAAGCCACATGAAAAACTAAATAAAACTGATTTTGTCTTTTTCTCTCTCTCTCTGTCCCTCTCTTTTAAAAAATTATATATATATATTATATATATATCTATCTATCTCGATGATATATATATATATCATAGAGATAAATAACATTGTGGAATCTGAAGACAAAAAAAAGTAAACAAAAGAGTAAAAGAATGCTTTTAGGAAAATAAAGGGAAAAAAGGAAAAATAAAATATTATATTTAATCCAAAGGAAGGTAAGAAAGAAGTGGAAAAATAAGTAAAATAGGCAGAAAAAAAGAAAATGAAGAGTTAAATAACAGAGTCAAACCCAGATAAATGAACTAAACTCCAATGATAAAAAGTTCTAGATTTAAAGATAGCAATTCCGTCTCCCTAGTTCTGCTTTGTCGTCTTTCTAGAGTTGTTTCCTCAAACTTAGACTTTCCTAGCTTCCAAATTTTCAAGATAGCATCTCCTCCTCTCTTCGTTCTTTCTGAAATCTCCCATGCTTGGTGAAATCTGATTGATGGGACAGGACTGAGAAGGGGGAGGCGAACCATATGTGAGGCTTCCTGAGTGAAGCTGCAGGAATTCACTTTCTTCTGTAGGCTTTTACCTCGTCTAGAAAATAAATCCATTGGTATCGATTTTCTCCCAGCCTTCTTCAGACCTTGGCTGCTTTGACATTGGTTCTGTGTCTGTGCTGTGGAGCTAAGTTGATCCTAATCTCCTGCTTTGATTGCATTTGAGAGGGAAAGTTAAGAATTTTTTTTTCTTTTTAAAGAGAGACTTTGTTTCTTCCACACTTAGTTGCGTATGTGGTGCTGGGGTTCTAACCCAGGTCCTCATGCATGCCAGGCAAGCGCTCTAACCCCTGAGCTACTACTCCAGCCCTAGTGCTAAGAAATTTGAATTTTTTACTTAGAGACAATATTCTTCAAGGTGTTTAGGGTCTTGCTAAGTTGCTGAGGCTGACCTTGAACTTGTGATTCTCCTGTCTCAGCCTCTGCAGTCTCTGGGATTGTAGGCATGAGTCACCAAATCTGGCTTGTTCTGTGGTTTTAGAAACTCCATTTAATTATGCCTCATAACCTAGAAAATGGGGTTAATATTGACTCAGTTTTCCTGCCCCAAAACAATAATTAATATCAATGTGCTTTGTAAAAGTATTTGAGAGCCACTAAGTATTATTATTATTTTATAAAGTAAACTGTAAAGAAATCTTCAAACAGGATTAATGTAAAAAATGTAGAATGAGAAATAAGAAAGGAATAATTGTTTTCTGTTAATCAATTACTGCATTCCAATACCCTAACTCTGCCAATGAGATAAGAGACAAGATCAAGATGGGCTGTGTATGTTGCTTTTGTTGTTTGTACTTGATATGAATGTTCAATACTCCACTGATGATTTAAGAGCTTTAAGTTGTAAAAGCAAATAAATTTTTCCAGTAAAAAATTTAAACTAGGCAGAAGGTAAGAAAAGTAAACTTCCCTTCACCTTCCACATTCAATTTCTCCTTCCTTGGGTGAGAATTTGGGTTGCATTTTTTTTTTTAAGAGAGAGGGACAGTGGGGGCAGGAGGGAGAGAGAGAGAGAGAGAGGGCATGTTTGGGGACTTTTCCCACAAATAACTATACTGTACTTGTATACTGCAATTTGCCTTTTTATTACTGTTAACATAAAATATCTTGAAGATCTTTTAAGGGTAGTAAAGAATATATATATATATATATATATATATATATATATATATATACCATTGATTCTAGAAAAATACTTCAACTGATTGATAATTGTTTGAGATTTTGTGTAATTATGGGAGCATATTTGTGTAGGAGTTATTTCTAAGAATGTAATGATTAAGTAAATAGTTTTTACATGTAGTTAGATAAATATTGCTAAATTATCTTCCAAAGGCAGAGTTTAGGTTGTATAAATTCCACTTGCATTAATGAAGCATGAAATGCCCTTTCTTCCCATCCTCACAGAATTTAGCTTTTGGTTAACTCAGTGAGTGAGAAGTTAATTCACAGGTCAGTAGTGAAATGGGGCACAATTTCATGTATACTTTGATATATTCTTGAGTTTCTTCTTTTTTATTTTTTTCTGTTTTTTCTTGATTTGTAACATTTTTATATGGATCTTTATCTTTTGTCCCTTGTATATGTTAATATTCTTCCAACATGTTACAGTTTTATTTATGTATCTTTTCTTCTTGAGACTTTGAAAAGTTTCTTTTCCCCAAATCTGATAATTTTTAGCCATTTATTTTTTTAATTTCATTTCTCCTTTAATCTATCTTTTTTTGTGGAATTATTATAATGGATTTCCTAAGGCTGAGCTATCTTCTCACTTCAGAGAAAATCCTATGTGGTTATGGTTGTTTTCATCTATTGCTGAATTAGAGTTTTGTACACTTGAATATTTTTTCATCTATGTAAATCTGTGACATTGATGTCTTATCAGAGTATTTCCTTCCAAATCTTTCTCTACGCATTCACAAACAGACCTTACAATTATTTTTTTTAAAGAGAGAGAGGGACTGTGAGAAAGAAAGAATCAATTTTATTTAGTTTTTCATGTGACTTCTGTTGCTCCTACACTTCGTTGTATGTGTGGTGCTGGGGTTGGAAAACCTATGTCCTCACGCATGCCAGGCAAGCGCCACAACCTCTGAGCCACTGCTCCAGCATTCCAGCACCCTTCTTCTTCTTCTTCTTCTTCTTCTTCTTCTTCTTCTTCTTCTTCTTCTTCTTCTTCTTCTTCTTCTTCTTCCTTCTTCTTCTTCTTCTTCTTCTTCTTCTTCTTCTTCTTCTTCTTCTTCTTCTTCTTCTTCTTCTTCTTCTTCTTCTTGGAGAGGGACAGTGAGAGAGAGAGAAAGAGAGAATCAATTTTATTTTTATTTTTTTCATGGGCTTTCCTTGCTCCAAGACTTTGTTGTATACATTGTGCTGGGAGCGTACTCACCCATGCCAGGCAATCTCCGTGACCCCTGAGCCACCGCTCCTGCCCTTCTTATCACATTTTGATGTAAGAATTACACTAGCTGTTTGGATTGAGCTGAAATCTTTTCTATCTTTATCTATGCTTGGGAAATCTCCGTTATAACAGAGCCTTCTTTAAACTTTACATGGGCCATAGGATTACATTGTCTGATCTCACTCTAGGACCAGAGACAGATTTTATTTCGAAAGTGATTATAAGTACATTTTAGTGACTAAACATTTTCTTGGTTTTGAAAGCTTTTATGTTTTCGATGTAAGTGCTGCTTAAGTTTGCTGGTTTCATTTTTTAACTACCTGGTTTATCATCTGAAAAGAGCACACTATGATCTCAGCTTTTCTTCACCAATTAAACCATAAAGAAGAACCCACTACAGGGATCATATTTTGAAACAGAATTATTAGTGATTCTTTTATTCTTTATTTTCTAGCTATCACTTCCATTTGTCATTCGGTTTCTACTACTGAAACTTTAAAAAAAAAAAAAAAGAAAGGCTCCTTTTTGATCCTCTCCTCCCAAAATTTCAGTGAAGATTAGTTTACCTTGAGGGGTAAAATATATAATTTTCTTCTCCTTTTAGTGGGGTATTATGATTATACACAATAGTTGGATTCATTATGTCATCTTCGTATATGCACATAACAATTTGATCCGGTTCATTCCCCAGCTCCTTCCCTCTACCTCCCCTCCTCCAAAAATATACATTTTATTTTCTTAATTTAGTTAATAATGTTTAACTATAAGTTAAAATATAGGTTTGACTAAAAATGAAAGTAGTTAAAAATAACAAACTAAAAAGGAATACATGCTTTAATTTTCAGAAATTTTTACGGTGTTTGGGGTTTTGATAAGTAACTTTAAAATGCCCAACATTATCGCACGGCATACCACATGTGAGTCATCATGAAGTTTAACAATCTAACTAGTCTATACTCTGTTTAAAAAGCTGTGTTGCCTGACCTTGACCTTGCAGCAAGGCCAAATGGTCCGTAAATACTTACTCTCACTTTCTCTACTTGTCCTGGTCCAGTCACAGAGTTTGTGGCCTGGCACAGACATGTGGCCTAATCCTGTGAAGGGCTGTCCCAGGTTACCTACCCCTCAGGCTGTGGTGTCGAGACTCCCCACCAAGGCCTGCTGACCTTTCCTGTGGCTCTCTCAGTGGGTACCTTCGGCTTTCTCTGAGTGACTTCTTGCTTCCCTAGCTGTTCAAACACAGAGGCTCAGAAGCTACCCTTCCTGAAAGGCTCAAGCTTCTTGTACCCTCCTCAGAGTATATGTGGGGTGGAGGGATCATCAGATCCTTTTAAATGAACATTTTGGAACTTACTTTCTTGGACAGTTCTTAGCTCGTTGCAGATATTCATCTCCCTTTCCCTGAGTCCTAAGCCAAATATTCTCTCCACCTACTCCTTGCTCCAACTGGAATCTATGCCCCTCATCCTAAAGTGTTAGAGAGATCCCAACAGAGAACAGAGAATGTTACCAGTGACACTTATTTGTATCTCATTAATAATTTCTGAATATAAGAATTAAGAACAAAGTTAAACATTTTCTCTTTATTTAAAATCCACATATACCTGATTATTTTCATCTTTCCATGATTATTCCCCTCCCTTCTTATACAGACTATTATAAACTATGACCATTTTGCAAAAAAAAAAAAAAAAAAAAAAATTACCAAAGCCAAGTTCATTGCAAAGAACTTAATCAAATCTCAAATATTTATTTTGCTTCATATTTGACAGCAACTATTTACTTTTCCTCTTTTAATACCCAATAGATCCTTATTTTATCTAATAAAATTCTAAATACACATTTAAGAGAGAGATTGAAAAGCTGTTGATCAAAATAGAGTCCTTCAGATTATTCAGCTCAGGCTGCCTCGTTTCAAAGTGGTGGCCATTATGAGTTATGGGCTGTGGACATATAGTGAGTCACTTAAAAAAAATTGTGTGCCTCATCCCTCTTCTTTTTAATCAATCATAGAAGTAGTGAATATTATTGATAAAGTAGAAAATGCTAAGAAATGCAAAGAAAAATGAGTTAATTCTCCCTAAATCCATAACCCACAGAATATCACTTCCTATATTATCTGACAAAAAATTTCATGTAAATTCACCTATGAATATATTTGAAAAGCATTAGTTTTACATATGTGTGTTCGTAATCTGCTGTTTCCACTTACCTGTGTAAAATTTCCCAGAGTGGCCTCATGCTGGCTCTGCTGTGTTCCATTGTGTGAGTCATTACAGCCTGGATAGTCACACTCCTATTATTAGATATTTATGTTGTTTCCAACTTTTCACTCTGTTAGACTTGCTGTGACAAAAAAAAAATAATGCTAAGCATTTTGTTTTAAATAGTTGGTGCTAATCATATAGTGGATCTGTGTGAAATGAGGATTCACTCAGGCTTCTGGATCATGAGTTCAGCTGACATCATTCATTTTATTTTATGCTTTAAATATTCCTTTTTATGAGAAAAAATACCAACCCAAGATTATAAAAGCCCATTCCCTGAAAGTAGAACCCTAAAACGAGTTTGATGTTGGGCAAACCTGTGCTCTCTGAGCTACTACTCCCCTCACCTCTCCACCCTACTTTCCTCTTATGTATTTAGTATCATCTGGTTTTAATTTTTTTTTAAGGGAAAGGGATAGAGAGAGAGAGAGAGAGAGAGAATCAATTTTATTTAGTTTTTCATGAGACTTTTTGTTACTCCAACACTTCATTGCGTAGGTGGCGCTGGGGTTTGAACCCATGTACTTGCGCATGCCAGGCAAGTGCCATAACCCCTGAGCGACTGCTCCAGCTCACCCTGGTTTTAATTTTTTTAATCACTTTTTTTCTCCCTAGAAACTGAAAGATACAAATATTCAAAGCAGGAGTTTGATATACTCAGAACAATTTGGCCAACCAATAACAGCAGGCTCACCTTGTGGGAATGCTAAGATGAACCTTACGACAGGACTTGGTATTTATTGAGTGTTCCGTTTGTGCCAGTTTTCCCACGTTGAGGGCTTTGCTTAGTCTTCACGATGGGTATGCAAAGCTGATGCTCTGGATGAGAAACTGAGTTCAGGTCAAATCCAAGATCAAATCCAGTAAGTGCTGTTTCAGTCTGTCACCCTGGGCTTTGCACCTTTACTACCTGTCCTTGCTAGGAATAGACAAGCTTAGTGCCAATGCTGAAGGAATCCGTCAATGGCGGCCTATTGCAGAAGTTAGGTACTGATCTTCATTCATTTGCCTGCAACCTTCTATCAGTTGCCTCTTTATTCTCCTTTAGTTTTCAGAGGAAACCCAGCTACTTCTTTACGACAGCAATATGGTATTCTCAAGCAGCTCTGGAACTGAAGTGATTACAATGAATATACTCATGTGGATAAAAAACTTTTTGTTATGGCGAATGATGTGATGCTACAAAATAGCTTTTTCCAAGAAAAAACAATTTTTAATTGTTATAAAAACACTTTTAAAAATTGGCCAAATACATTTGGCAATCAATTATTTAATGATAAGACTTAAAAACAGAAAAAAGAAAAAGAATTTCTTACCATTGTCCAAGGTTTGAAGAGCAGGCCTGAGGTTGGGTTGGCAAGTCCTCAGCAACCCTAGGTTTAATGAAAGGCTTAGTTGGTTTTAATAAGTTGGAAAATACCTCTAGGACATGATGATAAATATTCACATGCACACACATATTTATAGAAGCACGACTCTGTTCAGATCTCCCTGGTTGAGTTTACTGCCCAGGGTGTCAGCAAGGGTCCCTGCTGAGCTCTCTCAGAAGGACAGAGTCTTAGGGATCTATTCTCTATGTCTCTATCTCTTCACCTTTTCAGATTTTCCTGATTGAAGAAAATGGTGATATTTGCTTTGAAGAAGAGATGCCTTTCAAGCAAGATGATCACCTGTTCAAGTTCTACTTGAAAAGCAAAACAGGAAAAAAAATTTTTTCCTAATTAACTTTAGAAATTAGAAATGATGCCCCTAAGTAAGAGTTTTAGATAGAACAAATATTCTCAAAAAAAGAAAAATATACCCAAAGCTGATATACTGAAAAAAGAACTGAAGTCAGGCTTAGAAGTTGAATTTCATCTCCTCCTCTTAATAGTTGTATGAACTTGGGCAAATTTCTTAACTTGTCCAGATCACAGGTTGTTTACCCTGGCAACAGTGAAAAATACCTGCCCTACCTACTACCACTCGGGATTGTTAATGATGATGAAATTAAATAATATTTGTGAAAGCCATCTGTGAAATATTAAGTGCCATATACAATTGGTTATTATTATTATAGTTGATATTATTATTAGCATCACAAAGCTTGATTAAACTTGGTAGTTAGTTACACCTTAATTTTGTTGTTTTAATGACATTCCCATAGCAAAGAGCTGTAGCTTCTGAGCTCTGTGTATTCAGTATAGGAACCTGTTGAAAAATAATGGCTGATAACTGAAAAAAGGAATGTGAGAAATCTGTGGGCTGCTCACATCCAGGCTGGATTTATCACTCCCACCAACTGGCCAGATTCTCTCTGAAGCTGTGACCCTTATGTGGGAATTCCTCAAATTCTTATTAACATTAAAAATGCACAAACATACACCCAAACCCTAAAGTGACAACGATGACAAAGCACATGTTAATCGGCCTTCAATTTCCAGAGAACCAGGATGCAGGAGCAAGCTGGCAGTTTGTGCTTGGGGTGGGGGAGGGCCACAAAGGACTCTTCTCTCCATTAGATGGGCTGGAAGACCTTGGCCTGCCCACCCTGTTCTAGTTGGAAGTCCAGGGTAGAAGGAGAAGCACAGATTCTATGACCTTGTTTGTCTTCATATTCTCCAAAGGCTTGGCTGGGAGCAGTTGGTGCAGAAGTTTTGCCATGAAACTGTCACTTAAGTCCCACGGAGTAAGAATAAAATTTGTCTAGGGTAGTAGTTGAACTTCAGGGCTCAGGCCCAAGAAAGGTCCCTGAATTCAGAAGAGTGAAGGCATGGTGTTCAAGAAGTTCTGTGCGACAGAATTGATAAGTATGGAGGCAAAGATGGGCAGGAAGTTCAGAGTGAGAGGGAAACAGAGGCTGGGAAGCTGTGATAATCTTGGGAAGGCATTTGAACACGCTCCTGGAGGCCTGTAGGAATCCTTAAAGACAGCTAAACAAGCATGGCCATCTGTGGGACTTTAGAAACTTCACTGCAGGCCTCAACAGGATCACTGAAGGAGAGCAAAATGGATCCAGGAGCAATATTTGGTATGGTGGCCTCAACCTGACAGCCCAGGGAATTGCCCGGGGAGCTTGTAAAAGACCAACGCCTCTGTTCCCCACAGGTGCTCTAATTGAATTGATTGGGGAGGTAGCCTGGGCTTTAGACTTTTTTAAGAGCTTCCCAGGGGACTCACATGCAGACATACCTGAGAGCTACTGGTTTAATAGGTGCAGAAGTGAGTAGCTACAGGATGGTGAAGTGGGTCTGGCTTGGGCTGGACTAGTGCCAGTGTTTCTTGGGAAAAAAAAATAAACATTTTTTTTTCTTTTAGAGAAAATGGTTTGGACATCAAGTCTTGCACTTGATGATCAGTGGGTGGAGTCTCAAGTAAAAGAGAGCCCCAAAAGCCCATGAGGGTCATCAATACCAATTCTGAGACTTTGATTGATGGGAAGTAGTGAAATTTCAACAACAAATTGGTCACCGACAATTGGGATGGCTGAGAGGGAGGAGGGAGCAACATATCTAAATTATTTCTGAATTAGCAAGCTATATAAATCCACTTAACGTTACTCCCCCACCTCCAACCATTTTGTCTAAATTTGGCTTTAATCTGTTCCTCAAGTTGATTGAGATTGGACAGAAATACTTTAAGTAAACTGTATTGCAAGTTTTATATTTAGCCTGCCCAAAGTATGGTTAATTTGTGAACAACCAAAACAACAACAACCAAAATCCAGCATTTATTTTGAACTTCAAAAAGAGTTTATTCGGTTTCTTTCTTTTGTTTTCCATGCATTGTCTTTCTCAGAGAGCACAATGCCATACTGCACAGTCCACATTTCCCTCGTTTCTATTTAGCCCTTCTAAGAATTGCTCAGCCTGAGAACACTGAGAACATTTGGGCACGTCCAAATACCATGGAGTTAACCCCTCCCTGCACGGAAGGGCTCCCTGGCTTGCAGAGCCGCTTTGCTGGGAGCTGGGCTGTTCCAACAGCCCCTAGCGTCTGCTGAGATACAACTTAGGGGTTAAATGCAGTTTGCAATTAAAAAAAAAAAAAGCATGATTTGTTGAAAGAGGCTCCTGAAGAAGAACATGTGAGTCTGAAACGGTTTGCAACATCTGAGAAGGTGGGAGTGCTCAGAGGGCCTCAAAAACTCGGATTTGGGCCCGGAATGAGGAGAAAGACTCTACTGGGGTTTCTATGACTCTCGTCAACTTATAAGCCTTCCTGTTGAAAACCCTGACAGTGCCTTTGACAGCATGTTATTATCTTACAATAAAATCTATCCCCCAGCCCCCAGCCCTGCTGCCTTCCCCGGTTTCTAAGGTGTACAGCGGTTAACTGTGCATGGATGGATAGTTAAAAAACAAAATCTGGAAGTTCCTGGTGACTTGACTCTCTCAGGGGCTAGGCTGGGATCAAACTCACTCATTTTCTTTTTTCGTTTTCACTGGAGTTGAACTAACAACAGCAAGAGAATGCCTCCAGGTTTACAGTTGTATGGCTTATTGTGTATATATCCTATAAAACCGAAAACCATATGGAGAATTCTGCTTTCTTGGCTTTTTGTGTGTGTGTACCAGGAAGTAGTAAAATGTTTGGAGATGCTATTAAGTCCTTAAGTTACAAAATCAAGATTCCACCTTAAAAATTTTCCATACTGTATACGTTGTTGCATAGCCTGGGGTGCTGACTGCCTGCCAAATAGCTATCAGAGAGTGATTTATGATATATGATATGGTCCCCAGCCCAAGTGGAGACTGCGTAGTTGAAACATGAGAGAGGGGAGACCTTGCTCTCTCGAAACCACCATGACTGGTTTCTCTTTGGCTGCTCCGAGAGAACATACAGTACAAATCGTGCCACATTTTACAGCACCAAAACTTATATAAGAAATGAAACTCGATTCAGCTAAAAACAAAACAAAACAAAACAACATCTCCTTGCTGTTGGTTAACGATTGTTCCCACACTGAATGGCTGTTGTTCTTTTCCCTCCATTCCCCTCTCTATTGTTGTTCATCTACTCAGAATATAGAATCCAACAGCTCTGTTCTGGCGATTAAAATATTTTAAAATGAAATCTCAACACCACATTTTAAATATTTCATGCACTTTCCATTCTACTATGACTAAAAATGTATTGTGATTTCTAGTGTTTTTCTGTTCTACCAATATTTCCTTTGCAGCTGGGAAGGAGTACACCTCCCAGGTGGCTTCTAGGACACTTTGCTGTCTACTGAGATAAAGCAATATGCACCCCCAAAAGGGGAAGGGTGAAAAGCAGCTTTTTTCCCATCATTTCAAAATCTCTTTTGCTTTGCAACTTGGCCCTTTACATAGCTGCAAAACACAGAGGGCAGGGTGATTCTTGGGATTCAAAAACAATGCTAATGATATTGCTACAGGTTGTTTTAATAGTTTGTCTGTGAATGCTGAGGTTTTAAAAATTGGCATAAATCTTTGCATTTTTCTAAATATAAAAGAAATCTATGCTCACTGAAGAAAATTTGGAATGTACAAAAGAGTACATTAAAAATATAAGAACTCACTTGATTTACTAAGTTATCTTATCATTATTACTTTTTCGTATAACGACATATTCTCTGAAAACATGATTTCTAATGGCTTTATAATTTATGGTAATATCAGAATATACTTAACTGCTTCCTTACCTTAAGACATTTAGCATAAACGTGTCTCCATTTTTAATGGGAATATTATTGTATAAACAACAATGTGATGGATAGCTCTATAAGGATTTTTGACTACACTTCTGTTTATTTACTTCATAAGCACATATATTCCATAACTGTAATTCCAAGGCAAAAATTATATATTTTTCATAATCTTACTACATATATTCATATAGGTTTAGAAAGCCTACAATGTTTATTACTACCACCACTACATGCTGAGTGAGAATTTCACCCTTAGATTCTTTAGTACTTCGGTAGTTGTTTTTTTTTAATGTTTGATAATTTAATACATATAATATAATAAAATTAGCTCTAGTTGGTATTGTTTTATTTTATTTATTTTTTCAAAGAGAGATAGTGAGAAAGAGAAAGATAGAATCAATATTACTTTATTTTTTTCATCTGATTTTTTGTTTTTCCAACATTTTGCTGAGTATGAGCTGGGGTTTGAACCCAGATCCTTGCATATGTTAGGCAAGTGCTGTACCACTGAGCCACTGCTCCAGCCCCTAGTTGGTATTGTTTTAATTATTAAAACAGCATAATATTTCCCCCTTGCCTATGGTCCATTAGTTCTGAGCCATTGCTGGCCTGGTTTAATAAATGTTCCCAAGCCCCACATTCTGTGTAGCATGGATTCATTTTGAAAATGCAGAGAATACACACATCCTTGTAATACCCTGGGAATAAATTCTTTTAGAACAGTCAAATACTGTATGAAATCTGGCTAGAACTTGAGCGAGTGGTTCCAAAACTTGGGGTATCTTTATCTCACATGTGGTATAACTCAGAATTTACCTCGGGCACCCCCAGTGCCTGCTAGTCCTCTGCAAGAGTCATGCTCTTGTGATAGCTGCCTCCCTAGGTATGAGTTAATGTTCCAGAGGTAAGCTGGGTTTGCTGCTTTTTGTTCTTGATACTTCTCATGAACTTTCAATCTGTTTGATGATTCTTTTTTTTTAATTTTAATTTTTATTTTTGAACAACCATACAAATTTTTAACAAAACAATATAAAATATGTATAGTTTCTGGAAACTAGATTGACCCCCAGGAGTGCCCCCCACAATTTCCCACCCGTATTCCTCCCTTCCCTTACCCACAATATCTCTAAAAATGTATTAGGCTGTATAACATTATACCTTATCTGGATTTAACACATGATAGTAGACCACCTTTCTGAATGGCCAGGGTCTGGTTCCGACCTCCACAGATGAGTGGAGACATTCGACCCTTGGTTCTCTGGGTTAAGCTGACTTTACTAAGATGATTCTTAAAATTAGGATGCTCTCTGTAATGCATTTTGGACCACTTTGTCTGTCTTATCTCAAAACCTTTCCTACCGCAACCCTTTGTGACTTACGTCCATCTACCAGCTTGTCCTAGTATTTGGTTGGAAGAGTGAAAGTGGCAGTTGGAGCCATATTAAAGCCAGTTCTAGGAATGCCTACCCTAATCCTCCTAATTTTCTATTTTCTAAATACCATTTATTATTATTATTATTATTATCAGGCGCCTATCACATGCCAGGCACGTTTCACACTTGATCTCATTTATGTTTCACTAAATTCTAATAGTTTGCATAATGACCCATTTGATAGGCAAAAGTAACCTCAGAGAGGTTAGGTCAGTTACCAAGAGACAAAGATTTTACATAGTAGCTGATAAATACACCGAGGCTCAAAATTCCTGTATAGTTATTGCACAGAGGTATGGGCATGTCAAAATCTCTCAGGTAAACTAATGAATGACACAGAAAGACAACTGAGAGTTCTTTAATCATATACATATAGGAAAACTCTTGTGCCTACTCCCTGAAGAACATATATCATTGTCATTTTTCAAACTTTCTTTCTTTAGATTTAATTATCAGTGATTGCATCAAACATTTCTCATATCAAATACTAATCCTGAAAAGATTGCAGAAATTTGCCCATTGACATTATTCTGTTAGATTTGTCCCAAAGCTTTTGTTAGTACCTTGAATTTCCACCGCTATGTGCCTTGCAAGTTATTTCTCTTTGTGGTTTAGTAGGAAGGCATTTACCCTCTGAGCAGTCTGGTTCGGGTGTGCCTATAAAAACAGGGGTTGATCATTTATGGAAGCCGACCTAGGAATATGCTAAAGGTGTTTTAAGGACACGCTTTTAGTGTCTACTCCTGGAAACCTGTATTTCAACTTCCCTATGGTTCTGGATTTTATAGATCAGCCTTCCTAACCTCGATAGCCCCTGCAAGCTCAGATAACCTGTTGCTATTTTTGACTATAAGTAGACCTTATTAGGCATGAAAAGAACTGCCCAAGGGTTTTCCCCCCTTTCACATTTTGGTGTTTGGACTGTCAGCGGAAGTCTTGAGCTTTGAGACTTGGCAAGGCAGTGCCTTCAAACAAACATCCTGTGGACAAAATTGTCCAGCCCAGCACTCAGTGTTCCAGGATGATTGACAGGAAGCAGCGTGTGTTGTGAGGAGGGAGGATGGACACTCTGAGATGCCTGATTTCCAGTTCTCTCAAACAATAGCCAGGCTCCCAGGGAGCCTTACACAGGCCTTTTCCCCATCTGCTGGAATGGAAGTTTAAATCCTTGATTGTAGTAGGAGTTAGGGAGGATGTGAGTTGGGCAAAGGGTGGGAGGAACCCTGGTACTCAGCCTGGCCTTCACAAACAGAAAACAAAAACTTTTGATACAGCATCTACTTATACTTCATATAAATATGAAGAGATCTGGGATGAAAGCTTGAATCAGACAATGGCCAAAAACAAGCCATCCAGAGAAATTCTGACCAAAGCCAACTGGTCATTTTGGGGTCTAGGATTTGATGATATCAGTGGTGTAAGGAGAAGTTTGGAATGTTGAACAGAAGTGAAATGAAACTTTAAAAAATTCCAGCTGTATGCTAGGATTTTACACATATTCTTGCATTTGGTCCTATTGGAGGTTTCTGAGTCAGGAGTTAGTTCTTTAAGAGATTAAAACTGAAGTTCAGAGAGGTTAAATGCAGTTGCCTAATGTAGCAAAGTTAGATTGTGGCAGAGCTTGTATTTGAGTTGGACCTGCCAAACCCACACACTTTTCCTATCATGCTTTCCCTGAAACTTGTCCCAATCCTGCCTTTTTTATTTCTCTGCTTCCATCCTGGTGGGAAATACAGAGAATTCCTGTCTCTAGCTCAGTTTCTAACAACTTCCACTTTACATGGTCCACTCCAGGCTTCTAAACCTTTCACCACTGTCTGAGTGTCAGGTGCTTTCAAATATTTGGGTCTTTACCATGCTCCTTCCTCTGTGACAAGGACTTTCTCTTTCTTCTCCTTAGTACAACTGAGCATCACCCTTCAAAATAGACTTCTCCAAACAGCTCATGGGTTGTACTGCCTCTCACTTGCCCAAGCTGGCTCAGTACCTTCCTAACACTGTAGTCTGATAGCACTTTATGTTTATTTCTGTGAAATTGCTCACATGTTACTAAGAATCTGAATACCCCTAGTTCTTACTAATCCCTAGACTTATCTTTTCATAACTTGACAAAGCCCCATTTAAATTAGTAACTATTATGATTTCAATCCTTCTTTCCTGATTTCCCTCTATCTTAAGCATCCCCAGTAGGTTCCCCACCAGATTTCATGAATTAAGAAGAATAGGAAGAGATGTTGGAGGACTGGATGGGGAACTTTTTAGTCAATCCCTCCCTCCCTGATTCCCTGCTTATCTTCTTTCCCCATATGATGTGTATGTATGTGTGCATATTCTGTATCATTTATAATACTATATATATATGTATGCATATACATATGTACCTGTAATTTTCTCTTCTACCTCTCCCTTTAACTTTGTAGTAAGACTTATTATTCTTTGTTTCATACCTTCTTAGGGTTGTTAAGAAAGGAGGAGAAATGAGGAAGGGGATTAGTGGAGGTAGTGGAAGTGGCAGAATAAGCCACTCACATTTATCCCATGAATCAAAATACGTAAGGATAATGCACAAAGATTTCATGGGCTGTAGTCCTGCATGTGAACATGCCATTAGGGGTCCTTCTCTGAGTGCAATGGCCTTGCAAGGCACTTGGATAGGCTCAGCAACTAGTACCAGAGATAGATGCTGGGCAGAGGTGACATCGTCCAAGACACTAAGAACTAATGTGCTCTTTATCTGCATGCTTTGGGAGTCACAGGGAATGTGGAGCCAACATTCTCACACAGTGTGAACCCATCATAAGGCACAGGGCTTTCAGGTGTTTCCTTCCTCTCTCCCTTCCCTTCTTCCTCTCAAGTGCTGATTTTGGTAAATCATAGGGACCCAACTGGCGAAGAAATAGTTGTGATACACCTTGATTTGTAGAAGTTTACATTCTCAGTGTTTCTGTACAGAGAACAACGCCAAACTTCATTCCTTGGCATTTAGAATTTCATCTACCTGCTTCACAGCTCCCCTCCCATCCTTATCTACTTCAAGTCTCCTGCCTGGGACGATCTGGTCTCCTGGTTGTTCTTGGAACAGTCCTGCTCCCTTTGTTCGCGCTCTTGCATCTACATCAGCAGGGAGGGGTGATAACCCCATCCCACACTCCCAATTCTCTACCTACCTTTAGCCTATTAACTTAAAAGGCCCTGGCCAAGTCCTGCTGCCTCCAGCATGAATGATTTCCCTCTTCTCTAAAGAAGAGGTACTTGAAGCTTATTTGGCAGCGAATCCAGTGTGGACTGGTGGAAAATCCTGTCTTGCAGTGTTGCACTGTTGTGGACTCATGCTGTTGTTTAGTTTCCCACTTTATACTCTCCACTGTCTCCTGATCTCAGTAAGAGCCCGGAGACCTTATCTTTTATATTTTGTTTACCCCAGCTCTTTGACAGACTGCATTATTTGAGCAAATTACAGGTCACTAATAAATCACTTGTTTGTTTATCAAGGAGATCGCCTTCATTACTTAAACTATCAGATGTGGGGTCAAGGAATAGAGAACAATGTCTCTTAATAAGCACAGGACTAAAAGTTTTATGATACAGTCTTATGCAATCCTCCCTCAGACCTGGTAGATTAATTATTTTATATCCACTTTACTGATGAAGATATTTCACTTAGAAGTTTTGTGCTGCTTGCCTAAGATCTTACGGAGTGTGCATCAAATCTTGGTGACCATTTTCTCAAAGAAATGTAGTCACTAGGACATTCATGAAACATATGTTCATTGAGTACCTCATGTGTCAGGAAGTTGAGAAGGATGAGTAAAAATCTGCAAAATCCGTTTTCTTGGTAGCTTAACTGAAGCGGAAAATACATGCAAACCAAACAATGACCCAAATAACTACAAACCTGCCCCTGTGGAAGGTGCTAGGCCACAGATACATCTCTTAGGAGAGGGGCTCATGGGGCATTTGACCTATTCAAAGGAGGGAGGAGAGATTTCCTTGTTGAAATATTTGTGTTGGATATATAAGATAAGTAAGAGTCAATCAAGCAAAGAGGAAACGAGGGCCACACACCCCCTAAAAGAGACCAGCAAAGGCAAAGGTCCTTTGGAAAGAAGGAGCAGGGGAACAAAAGACTGAAGGATTCCAGTGGGGCTGGAATGTGTTTGTATGTGAAGAAAGATAAGATGTGAGGCAAGAGATGTAAGACTTTCTGTTTGTTTTTGCCCTTATTTTTACAAACAGTGAACTCATTCAAGAGTTTCCAGCTTGTGAAAAATATGATTATGTTGGCTGCAACTTGGAGAGTAGGTGGGGCATGGGCAAGGGGATGGTGGTAAGCAGGCAGGAGCTGCTGTAATTGTCCTGGTGATGGAAAGAAACAGTTGGATTCATGCAGGAAGAGTGATGGGAGTGTGATGGAGAAAGGGGCATTGCCTGATAAAGCTATTTAGGTGATCCAATTGAAAGGATTTGCTAGTGCATTGATTTTGGGGAGTTATGAAGAAGAAAGTGATAAAAATGATCAGAATTTTTGCCTATGGGCTTGCTGGGTGTTTGGGTCTTTGTACATGGAACTGAGAAAGGGGATCAGATTTGAGACAGAAGTTTTTGACATTGGGTTTGGATGTTTGGCAAGATATCTTTTAGCTATGTTAAATGAGATGCTAATTTGAATACATATGACTAGAGTTTAAATAAGAGCCCTCTCCAGGACACAAAAATTCCTAAGACTATGTAGAGGTTGTGATGAAAGCCATGAACATGTGTAGGGCAGCAGGTGGGGCCTGATTGTGGGGAGTGATACTAGTCAGAAATTCCTGAAGTCACCAAGCACTCAATCGACATGATACTCTGTCCCCAGCTTGAAGTGCTCTCAGCTGAATGGTCTGAACTTTGATTTGCCAGATTCTGCAGCCTACAATGTTTTAGTGACATCATCCTCTGAGAAAGCAAAGGCGAAAGAGAGTGGGTGTCAATGCTGTAATTCTTGACCTTTAAGATTTTCTTTCTTTCTTCTTTTTTTTTTTAAGTTTTGTTTTCTAAAACATGTGGTTTCCTGCCACTGTTTTGGCACATTTGTTGTTGAGGTTGAGAAATAGTAGAGCATATTATATTTGGCAATTATGCTCATTACCTTACAGTGTTTTTGTGAGCTTAGGAGGTGTGAACTTCCAACTTTTCACGCAGGAAAACAGAAGCCCACACAGGGCCTGGTAGATTCTGGATGAGATCACCAGAGGGCCGGGACTGAAGATCAGGATACTTGGCATCCCAACTTCCAAAGGCCTTTCCGTGTCTCTGAAACATGCTGTCTACACTTGCCTGTGTTTTGATTTTTTTTTTCCTCTAGAAGTCTGGAAAGAGTGACATGAAAAGGAACTGATATTGCTGTCACAAGGGGACTTCTGATCCGTCCAGTCCTAGGCTGGATCCTGAGCCTTGTAGTTATAATCCGTACAAGGAACATGCACACATGAAGATTTTCACATCTGCAACCTACAAATAGTGAAGGTAGAAAGAATAAACTGCTTCCATTCCAATAGTATGTCATTCATGGCAATAGGGATAAACCACAGCAGAACTAGTTTTATAGACACTGAGAAGATAAATTTGCAAAAGCAAATACTGACCTAATCAAACTTTCAGGAATTAGTAGTGACTTTTCCAAATAATTCGTATTCAAGGGAGTCATGATTTTTAACATTAATAATCTGAATAGTAGCATTTCCACTTAGTAAAAGATTCAAACAGTTCAGGGGTTACACAGTGGAAAGGAGGCCCCACTGCAGTAATGCCCCCCACCTAGAGTGCAATTCCCTTCTCCTGAGATAACAGTTGTTGCCAGTATTTTTATTTTTTGCTCCAGAGATGGTCTATGTGTATCTGCCTTTTTAATACGGATGGTAGCTTGGGATGAACATTGCTTTTTCCCTTGTCTTTCCACTAGGGTGTGATTCCATATCTGTGTATAAGGGTCTGCTTAGTTCTCTTTCATGGCTTCAGAATATTCCATTGTACATACCCCCTAATTTATCAAATCACTTTCCTATCGATGGACTATTTATGCTTCCAATCTTTGGCTATTAAAACAGTGTCAGGAAGCATATCCTTGTACAGTATTCTTGACACACATGTTAACATAACTGTAGGGGAAATGTTCTAGATGTGTAGTTGATGAATCAAAGGGTATGTATGCATTTATAAATTTGATAGATACTAGAAATGGAGGGTTAAAGGTGTTGAACCAATTATTACTCCCATGAAAAATGAGGGAAGAATTGCATACCTTTAGTACGTAACTCCTGCTAGCAGGCTTATAATCCTAGCTCCTCAGGGAGCTGAGACAGGAGGATTGTAAATTGCGGAGACTCTTTTCCTTTCTTTTTTCTTTTTTAATATTTAATTTTTATTGGTGCATTATAGTTGTAAATATTGATGGGATTTGTTGTTACATATTTGTGAATACATTATAACAATATAATTTGGCCACTATCACTTCCCAGCACTTCCCCCTCCCTTCCCACCTCACAGCTTGGTCCCTTTTCTCCACTGATCTCCCTTTGATTTTCATGAGGTTCCCGCCCTCTGCCCCCTTCTTTCCCTTTTTCCTCTCTAGCTCCTGCATATGAGAGAAAACATAGCACCCCTGATCTCCTGAGTTTGGCTTATTTTGCTTAAAAACTGTCATCTCTAGGTATGCCCACTTTCCTGAAACTGCCACAATTTCATTTTCCTTTGTGGCTGAATAAGACTCCATTATACATTTTTCTTTATCCATTCAGCCATTAATGGACACCTAGGCTGGGTTCACAGCTTGGCCATTGTGAATTGTGCTTCTGTAATGTTATCACTATAGTATGATGACTTTAATTCTTTAGGTTAAATACTGAGGGGTGGTATGGCTGGGTGGTTCATATGGTGGTTCCATGCCTCATCTTTTGAGGATCCTCCATACTGATTTCCATAGTGATTGTACTAATTCACAACCCCATCAACAGTGTAAAAATGTTCCTTTTTCTGCATATCTTCTCCATCATTTATTATAATTTGCATTCTTGATGACTGTCATTCTGAAAGGTGTGAGATGAGATCTGTGTAGTTTTCATTTGCATTTCCTTAATTGCTAATGATGTTGAACATTTTTTTCATGTATTTGTTGGCCATTCATATTTTTTCTTGAGAAGTGTATGTTTAATTCATGAGCTCATTTATTTATTGGGTTATTTGATTTTTTGGAGTAAAGTTTTTGAGTTCTTCATATATTCTAGATATTAAATCGCTGTCAGAGAAGTAGTTAGCAAAGATTTTATCCCATTCTGTGGGTTCTGTCTTCACATTTCTCATTATTTCCTTTGTTGTGAAGAAGATTTTTAATTTGATGCCATCTCATTTATTAACTTTTGGCATTACTTCCTGACATTTAGAGGTTCTACTGAGGAAGTTGTTGCCTGTACCTATATAATGACCCTACACTTTCTTCTAGGAGTTGCTTAGTTTCTATTCTCATTCCCAGATCTTTGATCCGTTTTGAGTTGATTTTTGTGCAAGGTGAGAGATAAGGGTATGGTTTCATTCTACATATGATAATCAGTTTTCCCAGCATCATTGGTTTAAAAGGTTGTTGGGTGTCCTATAAACTTCCTGGATAAGCATATCTGACTGCATTTTAATATGGGAAAATTTTTCTTTGTTTCATTGAGAATGCTCTTTTTTATTTTTATTTTTTAAGAATCAATTTTATTTAGTTTTTCAAGTGGCCTTTGTTGTTCTGACACTTCATTGAGCATATGGTGCCAGGGTTTTAACTCACGCACTTGCGCATGCCAGGCAAGCGCGGTAACAGCTGAGCCACTGCTGCGGCCCAAGAATGCTCTTTATGCCATTTGTTTGTGCTTTAGTTTCTTCTTGTATTCCAATTACTCTTATATTGCTTCTTCTGATTTCAGCCCAGACATTTCAAAATTCTGTTCATGCTTTGTGAGATTTTTTTTCTTTTTGCCATCTGTGTGTTCAAGCTTACTCAGTCTATCCTCATTGTCAGAAGTTTCTTTCTTTAAGAGTTGAGGTTCTATTTTCTAAATAAGTTAGTCTATTATTAAATTCTTCTATGGTTCCTCTCACGTCATTGACTGAAGATTTTAGCTCCGTTACTTCCTTTTTCAGTATGTCTATTTTTTTTAAAATTTTTTATTTTTTTTATTTTTGAACAAACTTACAAGATTTTAACAAAATAATATAAAATGTGTATATATTCTGGATATTGCAATTACCCCCAGGAATGCCCCCCCAATTACCCTCCCTTATCCCTCCCTTCCCCTTCCAACTGTATCTCTAAAAAAAGTATTAGATTGTAAAGCATTACATCTTATCTGGATTTAACTCATGCTACTAGACCAACTTTCTCATTGTCCAGGGTCTAATCCCCACCTCCACAGATGAGTGGAGACAATCGACCCTTAGTTCTCTGGGTTAAGCTGATTTTACTCATCATGATCTCTTCCATAGCCATCCACTTACCTTCGAAGGCTGCAATATCATTGTTTCTAATTGCTGTGTAATATTCCATGCTATAAGTGTACCACAGTTTTTGGATTCATTCTTCCAGTGAGGGACGTCGGGGTTGTTTCCATAGCCTAGCAATAGTAAATTGTGCTGCTATGAACATCGATATTGCTGTGTCACTGTAATGTGCTGATTCTAAGTCCCCTGGAAAGATACCCAGGAGTGGAATAGCAGGGTCATATGGTGGACTCATCCCTAATTTTTTGAGGATTCTCCATACTGCTTTCCAGAGGGGCTGTACCAGTCTGCAG
>PVKS010024476.1:0-31051 GCA_004027875.1 Aplodontia rufa
AAAGACTGAGGCTTGAGGGCCACATAGCAGATGAGTAGATCCATGAACAAGGGCCATTGGGATAGCCCCACAGACAGGGCATGTTGGTAAATTATATTAAAGTATTTTGCTTTCTCCCTTTCTGTTGTCCCATTCTATAACACAACAACGGAACTTCAAGCTGGGTCTGAAAGTGGCCTATATGTTTCCCATCAAGGCTGGTCACCATGTCAGGACCTTGTTGTATTTTGTTTGCATAGAATGAAGACAGTTCAAAGTCCGGTAAGACAACCTCAGAAAGCAGCAGGATGTTTGTCCTGGGAGTCAGCACCGCAAGGACCCTGGGAGTGGCCACCCTGCTTTCCCTCCACCCAGTCCATTATGGTCCTGAATGGAAGAGGTTCCCAAAGTGGTGCCTTGGACCCTTCCTTTCTTGCTGCCCGCATGATTCTTGCACATCTTTTCTCTAGATTTGCTCACATTTGTATGTGCACATGAGTAGGAACACTGTTAGACAAGCCAGCAGATCTGCTGATTCTCATTTCTCCTGTGCCTCTGTCACTCTTCTGGTTTCCTGTTGACTCTGGTGTTTGACCTTGGATGCCAGTTGGGAAGGGGGTTGCCAAAGGGAATAGTCAGTTTTCTATTTATTAACCAGCCTTCCCTTTTGTGTCTGGGTTATTGTCTCTCTAATAGGAACTATTGACATGTTAAGGGAAAAGAACAAATGCTTATTAAGCCCCTACTTATTAGGAAGCCTGCTACATCCACACAGGCAACTTTGAAGACACAGTCACCCTGAATTCCAGTATAAATGCTTAGTCAATGTCCTGGAAACTGAATAATCAAGTTATCATTCCTGACTTTTTATTTATTTTTTGAGAGAGAGAGAGAGGAGAGAGAGACAGAGAGAATCAATTTTTATTGAGTTTTTCACGTGGCTTTCATTGCTCTGACACTTAGTTGTGTACCTGGGTTCTGGGGTTCGAACTCACGTACTCGTGCATGCCAGGCAAGTGCTGTAACCGCCGAACCACTGCTCCAGCCCCAATTCCTGACTTTTAAATGAGAATTGGGAAGCGTTTCCAACCCCAGAAGTCTATACCTTCTGTGTTCAGGTTTTACATATAATATAGTCTTTGGACCTCATTTCCAGTTATCGCCACTCTTGAGTTATTTTACCGAGTCATCATTTCAAATAGCTTAAAGAAATCGACATACTTAAAATTCTCAAATATATGCCTTCAACCCTGTTTGTTCTCCTAATCTCTAAATTCTAACATCTGTCTGCCAGGTCAGTGTCCTCACTCGGATTCCTAACAGGCATCGTAAGCTCCTCATGACCAGAAGCAAAGTTCTAATCTTCCCTCCAAACCCTGCTTCTCCCAGTTTTGCTCATCTCAGTAATTGAAAATTCTGTCTTCCAAGTTGCTCTGCCCTGAACTTTGCAGTTATCCTTGACTTCTCTCTTTCTCATGTCCCACATTAGTCCCTCGGCATATTCTTATACCTCCATCATCAAAATATACTCAGATTTGGCCACTTTCCTCCACCTCTGTAGTTATCAAGTAGGACCATTCCATCCTACTTGGATCATTGTAACAGCGCCCTAACTTGTCTTTCTTCTTCCATCTTTGCTCCCTCTGAGCATAATTTCTCATGAAGCACAGGTTGCCTAAAAACCTTTAAAATCCTAAGCCAGATCATGTTGCAAGTGTATTCAAAACTTCCAATGGCTTCTCTCAGCTTTGGCCTGCACCCTCCCCCTTTCCAACCTCATCTCCTGCTGAGCTGTCCCTCCACTCCAACGTCTCCTCGAATGTGCAGCACATGGTTCTGCCTTCGAGTTGTGGCACTTGCTGTTCTTTTCATCTAGGACCTTCTTCTTCCATCTGACTACCTCTCGTCGTTCCCTTTTTAGTATTTCAGCTGAAGGGCTGTCTTATCGATGAGTATTTCCCTGACCTTTGTATCAGAAATCACAATTCCTTCTTGCTCTAGCCCTCCTTATTTCCCTTTCTTGACTTCTTTTTCACTTTATACTTAACATCTTATATTATTTCCTCTTATTATAGCAGGGAAGAGTAAAGAAAATTAAAGTTCAGATTCATTAACTTGATCAAGTTTGCATAACTGGAAGGATCCAGTCTTCTAATCCCCAAGCTTCTTAGTTCATTTTGTATTTTGCTGTGAGTACAGGTGCTATTCTTGAGCAAAATGTGTTAAAAGGCTTAAACATTCACGTATGTAGTTAATCCTCAAAGCATAATAACAAAGAGTAAGTTTCCTAGGGGAAAGTATGCTATCCAGTGTTTAACTTTTAAATTGTAACACACTTGTAATAAAATGTTCTCGTCTTAGATATATAGCTCAATGAAATTTTACATTTGTATACTTTTGTGTAATTACCACTCAGACCAAGTCTCTGGAGCTTCCCTCCAGTACCTATCTCCACACGGAGGTTACCATAATTTTGATGTTTATCATCATTTATTAGTTTTGCCTATTTTAAAATTCGTTTAAAAGGGTACTACAGTATAGTGTCTACTAAGCCAGAGTTTTGATTTTTTTTCAATATTATATCAGTGAGCCTGGTGCAGTGGTGCACAACTGTAATCCCAGTGACTTGGGAGGATGAGGCAGGAGGATCTCAAGTTCAAAACCAGCCTCAGCAACTTAGCAAGACCCTAAGCAACTCAGTGAGACCTTGTCTTGAAATAAAATCTGAAAAGGGCTGGGTATGTGGTTCAGTGGTTAAGCATCCCTGGGTTCAATTCCTGGCACCAAAAATAAAAATAAAAAAAAATTATATCAGTGAGTCATTTATGATGTTGCATAAATCCTAGTATTTAGTTTTTTTATTGCTTTGTAAAGTTTTCCATGAATATATTGTGACTAATAAATTTGTGTGTGTGTGTGTGTGTGTGTGTGTATGTGCATGTGTGTTTGCATGTTCATTGATGAACATTTTGGTTGTTTACAGTTTTGAGCTATTAAGAATGAAGCTCAGAAAAATAAATAAATACTGATTCTCTCTCACTGTCTCTCTCTAAAATAAATAAAGAAAGAAAGTAAGTAAGAAAGAAAGAAACAATGAAAGCAAGCAAGCAAGCTCTGGGCGCTGCAGTGGTGGCTCAGCAGTTACAGTGCTTGTCTGGCATGTGCGAGGACGTGAGTTTGAACACCAGCACCACTTATGCAACAGAGTGCCAGAGCAATGAAAACCATATGGAAATCTAAATAAAATTGATTCTTTCTCTCTCGTTGTCCCTCTCTCACTTAAATAAAAAAAGAATAAAGCTTTGGGGGCTGGGGATATAGTTCATTGATTGAGTGCTTAGTACGTGAAAGACTCTGTGAATAAAGCTCTTAGAAAATTTTTTCACGTGCCTCTCAGTGGACGTAACATTCACTTCTCTTGGCATATACTGAGGAGTAGAATCTCTATGTCATAGATAGGCATATGCTTAATTTTCGTACATACTACCATCTTGTTTTCCAATACGGTTGTGCCAACTTCAGCTTCACTAGCAATGAATGAAAATTCCAGTTGCACCACGTATTTGACAATGTTTAGCATTATTAGTTTTTGAACTTTGTAGCTATTCTGATCATTGTGTTATGATACAGTGGTCTTAATTTGCATTTTCCTGAGCACTACTGATGTTAAACACCTTTCACCCACTTACTTTCTATTTGAATACTCTCATTTGTGAACATCTACTCAAATTTTTGCCTATTTTTTAATTGTATCATTTACGTTTCCAATACTCGTTTCTAAGCCTAATGTATGTTTTAGTAACCTGGAAGAGAGAATAAATATTAAAATGCAGATTGTGGAGTCATTCATTTACCAAGTTCATAGATCTTCATCAATTGTCAACTGTTTCCTAGGTATCATGTTAAGACTCTGGTGACAAAAAAAAAAAAAGTCCAGGCTCGCTTTCTGGAGAGGAAGACCACATACAGTGAGACAATGTAGATTTGTAAGATAGAGGCCTGTGGAAGGTGTTATTCGGGGTGAGGGTGAGTGCACAAGGCAAGGCCAGATAACGGATTGGAAAAAGTGATTGGGACTGAAGGTGACCTCAGCTAAAGAAGAGACCAGAGCGAGTACTATAGTTGGGCTCTTGGGTTTCTAGGAGCAGAGACTCATTCAAGCCAGTTCCAGTATGGAGTTACTGCATAAATTGATATGCAAGGTAGAATCTCATGGAAACCAAAGAATGGGAAGCTCAGAAACTGGAATTCAGTGACCATTTTTAATCCAAAGCAGCTCTGGAATTCTCAGCAGCAGGAGTTCACAGATCATCATTGCTTGCCCAGCTGAACAACTCTTATGTCTCTGCTCCTCTCTAAGTGCAAACTAGGGAGAAATCTCTTCATGTTCTTATTCTATCATTTCTCCATAACGTAGATGATACTGATCCGTAATTTCTTCTTACTCATAGTTTTGACCTTCTTATAACTTGAGATACTCATGCCATATTGGTCCCTCCACTATCAAGAGTTCTCTCATCACTTTCTGCACACATTTTCAGCCTTAGTTGCTATTCTTAATTCTTTCTACATTTCCTAATTCAAATTCCCAAAGTAAGAATTTGATTATCCTGTGCATCCCTGTTTGAGTAGCACTCTCGTGCAAGTCACCTTGTCAAATCACAGGTGAACTTGAGGACTGGCTGCCCTCAGTCTGGTGCTTGCCTCTCAGTAGCCAAGTAAGCAGAATTGTGTGTACAAAAACATGGCTGTCTGTGTAGGCTTTATTGGTGGAAGATGTGGGCAGGATAGTTGACTCAGGAGTTAAGAGCTCTCTCTCATAATCTAGTGCGTTAGGTAAAGGACTAGTAGATCATTAAAAAACCCATAATGGAAACTGAGAAGTACCTAGACATTTTACCTAACCAGGAAGAAGACTTTACCAAAGACAGTAATTTAACTTGAGATTTTATGACTAATGCATTTCTGAATTTAAATAATGTGTTCATGAGAACTGAAAGAATTCTAATCCTTCTGGAAAAGCATGAAGACATTCCTATGGAAAATTGAAAAAATATATCTTTTTAAATAACAGAGGCAGGCAAATAAGAGACTACCCTGGGTTAAAAGAGATATGGAAAACAAGGTGATAAATTTATTTTCATTTTTAGAAAGCATATATTCAAATTTTGAAAGTCCTGGTCCATTTCATCTTCTTTATCTCAAAAAGGACTGAGCTAGGCAAAAACTAATTCAAGAAAGGTCAGCTAAATTAGTTATAGTACAAATGGCAAGACAGAATATAGAGGTGAATGAGTAGGAAATCTTAATTTGGAGAAAAGTAGAAATCTGAAAAGTACTATGAAATAATAAAGCCTAAAAAGGATAATTGGGTGTCTTATTTAAATTTTAATAATAAAGAAATAAAGGACACTTGATGAAACAAAGAGGCAGAAAAAAATTCTGGGGGAGGGTACTGGAGATTGAACTCAGGAGTGCTTTACCACTGAGCCACTTTCCCAGTCCTTTTTTAATTTTTAGTTTGAGATAGGGTCTCACTGAGTTGCTTAGGGCCTCACTGAATTGCTGAGGCTGGCTTTGAACTTGTGATCCTCCCTCCTCAGCCTCCTGAGCAGCTAAAAAGGCAGAAAAATTTAAAGCTAATAGAAGTCTTTTTTAACTTAATGATTAACTTTAGAAATCTAATCATGGAACAATTGCTATAGATAGGTTAGAATGTTTCAGAAAAAAACTAGGCATTCATTTGCATGGGGGTAGCTTTTGCCATAAAGGAGTTAGAATAAAGGATTTGCCACAAAGGATTTAGGGCATACACTGATCATAAGCCAAAGGAAATGTTCCCACCCGATAGAATGTTGTCAACCTGCTGGAAACGTTGGACATCTATGAGCCTTCTTGGCATGTGCTGGGGGATTGGCACCAGCATCCCTGGTGACTTCCTTTGAGTCACTGCGCCCCCAATAGCCATGTTACCAACAGAATACTGCTGCTTTGCTGTTTATTCATGCATATTTTTGGTGTCTGGCTAGCTCTTAATGCCCATATTTTCCTCCTTTTAATGAGGCTGGCGTTTTCTTTTTCTTATTTTGAGTGATCATTTCCAGTTTCACCCTTTCCAATCTTTCTCTAATAAGTATTTCATTTTGACTAGTCTGCATGTTTAAAAGAAGATTGGTCGAGCCAAGAATCTGTCGGTAATGATGTTATTATTTATGCAGAGGAGACTTGGGATAATCGTAGTGATTAACATTTCCTTAAGCATCCTCCTAGCCATTAAAAATAGTCAGGGCTGCTCCTGCTGCTATCTGCCAAGCTTAAGTTTGGGGAGGGTGTTTCCCAGTCAAGACTTAACCTTTATTTGAATTCTCCCCTTAGATTCATTCATTATATGTAGTCAGAAATGCCAAATTCCACTGTCAGGAAAATTCTCCACTTAGGGGAAGTAAGTAAGTACCTACCATAATTGACTTGAGGTATACATCAAATCTTTCATCCAGGAGCCACTCTGTCTAAAATTCCACCATTAGCATTTAACTCCTTTGTGTTTACTCCCTTTTCTCATCTTCTTTAAAAAATATATGAATATTTCTTCCATCGGATGTATTGCACTAAAGTCACTAAATGATGTTAATGATTTTTCAGATTCATGTTCCTTTGTTACACGAGTAAAAGTTGAATGCCCAAGTAATGTGTGTGCTCTGTGTGATCTGGGGTCCAGGGATTGGCAGGGGTGGCAGGGGAAGTAACACATCTTCTTACTTTTATATTCCTTATCAAAACTACTGTCAGGGGGGGATGGAGCAGTGGCTCAGCAGTTACAACGCTTGCCTGGCATGTATGAGGATGCGGGTTCAAACCCCAGCACTACATACACAATAAAGTGTGGGAGCAATGAAAGCCACAAGAAAAACTAAATAGGATTGATTCTCTCTCTCTCTCTCTCTCTCTCTCTCTGTGTGTGTGTCCTTCACTCTTAAAAAAAGTACTGTCAGAAATAGGTACAAAGGAGTTGATACTGAAATGTTCATGACTGGTACAAGTTGATCATTAGCCCTTCAGTGGCCTTCACAGTAGAGCAAATGCTCCCAAACACTTAAGCTAAAGGACAAGATCCCTAGCTGAAGTTTCAAGTTATAGCAAGAGTGTGAGGGCTGTGTGCGTCTGGGCCCTTCAGAAGGTCCTATACTTAGCATGAAACAATAGGCCATGACCTTACAGCCTCCTGAGTGACAGGCAATGAGGGATCTAGACCAGAGGAATTATTGAGCTTACTCTGGTTCTCCAGCATTGTATCACCCCATTGGGTCCTGTGCAGCTTTCTAAGGAAGGAATGGAAGTTGGCACAGCAAAGTAGGGGTTTATGGTTATTAAAATAACTTTGATGCTTTATCTCATTTTGAACTTGGGGCCTCCAACAATGTCAAAGTAGGGCCAGTATTCTTTTCCACTTTGCAAATGAAGAAACTGAGTATGGATGAGGTCTGCGCCGTTCAGTAGAGACTGGGTCTGCTCTGTGTCCAGTTCTCTCTCGCCACTACCTTCAGCTACCCCATCAACCGAAGGACTGTATCCAGCCATAAAGAAAGAGGCCGTAAAATACCTCCTAAAGTGTCAGCTATCAAGTGGCTCAGATAAATTAAATAAAACTTTCGCAAATGCTTTTTTCCTAGCTATAGATTTAACGTTTTCTCTGTTTACCCTGGAACAAATTTTTCGTAGAAAAGTATGTTTCTTCTTCATGTGCAAAAAGACTTTCAGACTGATTTCCAATTAAAAAACAATAAACTTTAGGCTCTTGCTTAAAATCAGCGATGCTCATGTTGACTTTTTTTTCATTTAATTTAAAATTTCACATTAGCTTTGAGGAGGAATATGGGTGAGGGACTTTCAATAAGAAGAATCATAAGCCTGGTTTTAATTTACTTGTGTACATTTTCAAAATTACTGTGCCTGGAGTCTTCCAAGACTGATGTTTTTAATAAGTAGAATGTCATGTTATCGAGATTTGTGGGGCCCGGCTATCATTTGTCAGATATTTTTCTTTTTTTTATGTGCGTGCTCTTTTGTGAGTCCTCTTTGTCTCTGCGCTCTGTTCAAGGAAACCTCCCTGCATCCTGATGGCTTAGTCTCTCATGATGAGAGGGACCATAATTCTCTTTCATGTTCTATTCCTTGTAAACATAAACATATTTTCATGTGTCAGGACCCCAAACAGCTTTCTAAAAGCTAGTAGGTTGTTGTTCTTATGAATTGTTTGCTTTGCCTGGAAGCTTTTGTTTTTTAAGTATGTCCTGTTTTCCTTATTATGACTGGCCTTTTTTTAAACAGAGGGAACATGAAGGAAACCTTAACTTAGGTATACAGACATTTTTGTCTGCTGATCTGTGTGTGGGTAACACATGAAGGGTTTGAGTGTAGCTATTGTTTGGAGTTTCTCACAACCAAAACAATTCCATTTCTTAAAATCACAAATGTCACTATCTGTCCAATGGCACTATTTATCAGTGGATGACCCATATTAAAGTTGGTTTATTTGGATTTGAGATGATGTAACAATGGGCAGTGATTCTTAGCAAGAGTCATATTCAAAAATTAGAATGATCTATTAAGGAAAAATTAGACTTATGAAAATAAAATAGCATGATATTGTTACAGGAGAAGAGATGTCTCTGAAAGAAGGTTCTAAGGAGTTCTGGAGGTGGGGATGTTGACCCAGTACCAGCAGGGACCTTGGCTAATGTGATAGAAAAGAATTTCAGCACACACCAGGCAGAAACATAGACAAAGACTTACTTAGGAAAGTAGATAAAAAAATGCTGGCTTTCTTAAGAGAGAAAGATCCACACTGGGGGTCCCTAGCTCCTCTTTTAATGGAAACTTGGTGAAATGGGGTAGGGGAAGGTATGCAGGGATGACATCAGTCTGGGTATCTCAAGATGGTTTATGGTAGTTTGGTCATCCTCAGGATCCTTAAGCTGATGTGATCTTCATTATCTGATTGATAGATGATGCTGGAAAGTCTCTGAAATTAAAGGTTTCTCCTTATAGTGTAACTCTTTGCTTAATCTATTGGTGGGCTAATTAACAGTGCACAAGGTAATTATTGTTAGTGAATTTATGATTAATTTTAAGATTTATAGATTTTTCCAGGAATTTGGAAGTGACAAGCCTGGGAGAAGAACTAACTTGGTGAGTGACAGGACTGGAAAAGTGTGAGAACTTAAAATTTTATTTTCTTCTCCTTCATTTAGTCTCCCTTTTACCCATTTCTTTTATTTTTCCTATCTGATCTCAATATTTCCTTTTTTTTAGTACCTGATTCAAATTGAATTTTTGCTCATTTTTATTGACAGAGCTGGGTGTTTTTGTTTGGTCTGATTGTGTGTGTGTGTGTGTGTGTGTGTGTGTGTGTTTGTGTATTGCCATGGATTAAATTCAGGGCTTACTCATCCTGAGCACTGCACTGTACCACTGAGCCATATCCCCAACCAAAAGCAGCTGAGTTTTGTTCCCATTTTAGGTGAAAGAGAGTACCAGCAAATGATTTCCTATAGGAATGAAGAAAAGGTCCATGAACTTTTTAGGGACCCCATGGCCTCCTGCCTTTCAACATATCCCAAAGAGGAGAGGGTAGGAAAGCCCATGAAATATCTTGCGATAGCTTGGACAGTTCCCAATATTGATACTCTTTCTTGACACATTTGATTATCAGTGGGTTATGATTTTTTTTGTTTTCTTTTTTTCCTTCTTTCCTCTTTGTTACACCTCCCTTGATTTGTTAAATTCTTACATGTCCATTTTGTAAAAGAATTTCTGCTGCTGACTCTTCTGGCTTAATGGCTTATTTCTCTTCTCCATTCTCTTTAAAGACTACCTATATTCTTTCTTGATTTTCTCCCCATACTTAGGCAGGAAGCTCAGTCAGATAGTCAACTGATATTAATTGATCATCTACTGTGTTATAGACTCTGAGCTTGGCTTTCAAATCATACCTTTTACTCTTCTGCTGAGCTTTGGTTTGGTTTGGGGTGCTTGGTTCAAGATTCATTCTTTGGTTCCTGTCCTCTTATTTGGTTTAGTTTTGTTTTTGCCACCATTTATTTTTTAAATGAGCTTGGGCACATTGTTTAATTTTATTGAGATTTGGAAGGCTATTTTTGAGTTAGGCATGCATAATTAAGTTGAAGGTCTCTCCCATTAGCCTGAACTGTATGATAAGACAAAGAAAATTGATGATTCCGGGAGAAATGGGGATTCAGATATATCGCTCTGACGTTAACTAGCTGTGTGAGTTTGGATAAGACACTTCACTTTTTTAAGTCCCAGTGTCTCATCTGTAAAATGAAGAGCTTAATCCAGATTCGTGCCTAAAATTATTTGACTTTCTCATATTTCTGCTTGGATTTTTTTGTTTTGTTTTTGTATTTGCCCAAATCCCTTTCAATAATTCTTTCCCTCATATGGAAATGAAATTAATTCTGTTCCTAAGAAAAAGTTTTGGTGAACACTAAACATCAAAATTTGTCTAGTGCTTCACCTACCATTCATTGGGTGTTTTCAAGTGTCATCTTATTTGAAACTTCATCAGCCCCAAACAGGTATTGACAGTTTGACTACTCTCATCCTATATGTGGGGAAACTAAAGGAGAGAGGTTAATGAATTATTCAGGATAACTAGCATATAGGTGGTGGACTTACAAATAAAAATCAATGATATTATGTGGGTTAAGCTCTATGCCACTGTATTTTCTTATGAACAGACACAAATTTTTATTTATTATTTTCATCTCTCTTAAAATCAACCACCCCCCACCAGAGATCAAACATAGGCCTTGTACATGCTAGGCAAATGCTCTACTGAGCTCCATATCCAAGCTGAATTTTTAGTTTTCAATCAATATGATAGAAATAAAAGCCTTACAATAAAATTTTGTATTTCCTACTTCTCTTTCCACCCCCTCCCCACCGAGAAAGCAGCTTTGAAATCTTTTTTTTTTTTAATGTAGTATGATTATATTGTTTTATCTGGATTTATCAATTTTGGACATGTAATTAGGTTTTGGACTTAGTAGTAGAGTGCTTGTCTGGCATGTGTGAGGCCCTGGGTTTGATCCCCAGTTCTAGATGGAATAATTATCCACCTCCACCTTTTAGAAATGGACATAGTTTGGGGGTGAAGTCAGTGGTCAGTGTTTACCTTGGCCACGTTGGAGGTTTTCACTTATTTTTCTGGTTAACAATTGCCTTTTTTGTTCATTAGGTTTCTTTGTGCTATTCCATCTCTCCCCCAATCCTCCAAGACCTCCAACATCTTGTTAAAATTTTTTCTAAAAGCTTTAATAGTTCCAAGTTCTCATATTCATTTATCTTCCTGGATAGGTCCTCCTTAGCCCCTGATTCCTGGTTGAACTACTTTCTCTGTAAGCCTGGGCACAGTTGTCTGTCATCATGGAATTCTTTCACAATTTCATTATATTCAGTCTCTCCTTCCTTTATTAAAATTTCAGTAGTTTCCTTAAAAAGGATACATTGGGAAATAAATGTTTATGAATGCTTCTATGTCTGAAAATGTCTTTATCTCCAATTTGATTGATAGCTTGGCTGGGAATAGACTTTTAAATTGAAAATAATTTTTTCTTATGTTTATACTTACTTCTAGGTTCTAGTTCTGTTGATGACAATTCGAATGCTGTTCTTAGTTCCAATCAATTGCGTTTCCTTCTTCCCCCTCAGTTTGTGAGTCTTTTCCCCTCAATGTTTTAGGCTTGGTCTTTCACCTAGAGACTCAGTACAGTTCTAGGAAATTACCTTATGTTAATTCATGTTAATACTTTGATGAACTGATATTAACTAATTTTGTCTGCTCCTATGTATTTTGTGCATTAATATACTAATACCAATACATTCACTCATATTATAAATGCTTAATTTACAATAGTATGTATTATGTATAATCATTAATGAATCATCTAATTATCTTATTTTTTCCATGATAAAGGGAAAACTTTTTTTGCCTTTTTAATTCTAATTTTTAGATTTCCTAGACTTTATTTCTCAAACCTATTTTTGCATTTTAATTTTAGATACTTTATATTTACTATTTTTTTTAGAGGGAGGGACAGTGAGAGAGAGAAAGAGAGAATCAATTTTATTTAGTTTTTCATGTGGGCTTCGTTGCTCCAACACTTCATTGTGTACATGGTGCTGGGGTTTGCACTCGGGTCCTTGTACCTGCCAGGCAAGTGCCATAACCACTAAGACATCTCTCCAGCCTCTCTTTTTACTATTTTTTAATTCTCTGTGCCTTTTGTAAAAAGAGTACATAGTTCTTGTTTCATGGTTGTAAATCCTTCCACGTTACTTTATTTTGTTTCCCTATATACTTAGGTTTCTATCTTTTGTTCTGTTTTGTTTTTGGTGCTAAGGATTGAACCCAGGTCCTTGAACACACCCTCTACCCCTGAAATCCATCCATCCCCAGCCTCTAGGTTTCTGTCTGTCAAGTAAAACTCTACTATCTGTTTTAAAGAGAGAATTATGAAAAACTGAATCAGATTTGGGTAAGGCTTATTGGCAAGTGTACTTATTTATAGGATAATCCAGAGGCTGACTTGATCAGATGTGGGTAGGTGACACCAAATGATAGTACCTTTGTCTTGGAATCTTTAAAATTCCACAGATAAGTAGCCTTGAGTTGGTTGTAGGTGTTCTGAGAATAGGAAGGAAAAAGCAGCAGGAAAACTTACTACGTGATTTGTAAGCTATCCCTTGACCTTCTCACTTTTAGTTGTGTACCTCATTCTCTTCCCCTCTTCCTAGTTCCCCAGGTCTGGAGTGTGTGATTCAATTTTCCAAGAAATGAAGCCTCCTTTTGGGTTGGGTCTGGGACAGTCTGTAGGTAGTTGGGTGAGGTAGGGGACAGCGGGTTCTTACTCAAACCTCCTTTTGGGTTGCTTTCATCTTACAGTCCCAAGCCTACCTTCAGTAGTAACTCTCACCTCTGAGTTCTGAGCCTTCCTTGACTCCTAAGGAGAAGCAGGCTTGTTCCTTGTTTCTCAGCTCTGCAGGTATGCATGTTTCACTCATCGCTTCTGTTTGCTTTCCTTCCCTGACACTTCCAAATGCATTGCCACCTCTGATCTCATGTCATTTTCTTTGTCATTGTGAGTTTATAGTTTCAAAAATTAAAACAAACAAAATAAACTCATACTAAAACCTCTTTCCTGTCGTGTTGGTGGAGTTTGTAGAGGGAGCAGGGCACATACTTGATCAACTGTTTAATAGGAGGTGCTAGCCTATGATTTTATATATGTATGTATTTATTTAGGTACTGGGGATTGAACCTGGGGACATGCTGCACTTTACTTTTTCTTTTTTTTAAGCGAGAAGGAGAGAGAGAGAGAGAGAGAGAGAGAATTAATTTTTATTGAGTTTTCCACATAGCTTCTGTTGCTCCGACACTTAGCTGTGTACGTGCGTGCTGGGGTTTGAACCCTGTACTCACGCATGCTGGTCAAGCACTGCAACCGCTGAGCCACCACTCCAGCCCCTGCACTTTACTTTTTATTTTGAGATCCGGTCTCTCCGTGTTGCTTAGGCTGGCCTCAAACTTTCGATCCTCCTGCCTCAGTCTCTTGTTTTACTTTGTTATTTTTTGAATTGGGGATTTCACTATGTTGCCCATATGGGCCTTAAACTTGCAATCCTTCTACCTTAGCCTCCTGAGTAGCTGGCATTACAGGCATAGGCCACCACACCTATGTTATTATTATTATTTTTTCCAGTGCTGCAGATAGAACCCAAGGCTTCATGCATGCCTGGTAAGTGCTCTACCACTGAGCCAAACCACCAGCTCCCTGCCTATGTATTTGTTAAATTAAATTTCCCAAAAGATAAATTTCTGCAATTGACTATTAGTAATCGACCTTTGTTTGGTGACAAGTCTGAATATTTAGGAAGAAAAGTGTAAGAATGTTCATTTTTATTTCCCAGTTAAAAAAAATATATTAGCCCAGCATAGTGAATTTAAAATCTTTGGATTTATTTCCTTGGATTTACTTATAACAATATGTTTGAAATGTGTTAAGTAGAAAAATTGGCAGATGGGTGAGTCTATGTGTGTGTTTGAAAGTGTGACAGCAAGAGAAACCGATGGAAAAAAAGAACGAATCCAAGAGAAAGCAGCATGTTAGATTTTGGTTGGGGGAAGGATGGTGTTTCAGATTACAGCTGCGTAAACATTTTTAATGTAATCAATACTTCCTAAAAGAGTATCTAAACTTGATATTTTCCCTTCTGTCTAGCCTCACAGACCATGCATGCTCTATTAGTGTCTTAACAATGCTGCCCTACATGCGCTATGTGTCCCTCGAATGAATGCATTTCTGGCTCTTGGGGCCAGGCTATCTGCAGCTCTCATTATCTTGGTTTCTTTCAAAAGTCTCAGATGAGCCAAATAGTGAACAATAGCCAGGGTAGAGATCCTTCTTCAATAAGGTAACCGAGAAGGGCCTGCTTTAGTTCATTAGTCCAAGTAGCATCTTTTACTTTTTGAGTAATAATCCAAAGATCAGTGGATCTAACGTTTCTCTTATTCTTAAAATTTTGTTTGAATTTTCTTCAAACAACTTGGTGATATAAAGTATTAGTCCATAATATTATGAAACCATTGAGTAGTATGAATGGAATGAAACATACCATCCAAGTATCTCAAGGTCCTGATGTAAGGCTAATTGTAAGGCTAAATATACTTTTCTTATGCTTTTCCTTGGAGAAATTTTAATAGCTTATTGTGATCTGAATAATTCCATCCTACCTCAGTAAAACTGAATTTCCTCCCACTATCTCTTTGGAGTAATTTTTCACCTTTCTGGTAGAGTTATGATGTACATTACCAATACCATGAATTATCTTAGTGCGAGAATGCTGACTTTAATTCTTTAAGAAAAAAAGATAAGATGAGGAAGTTTTAAAATTTCTTCATGATAGAAGATAGAAACATCAATCAATATGCTGGACAAGCTTTGTCATTGACTCTTTTTAATAATGATTTTTTTTAAAGAGAGAGGGACAGTGAGAGAAAGAGAAAGAGAGAATAAATTTTTATTTAGTTTTTCACATGACCTTCGTTGCTCTGAGACTTCAGTGCGTACATGGTGCTGGGGTTTGAACCCATGTACTCGTGCATACCGGGCAAGTATTGCAACTGCTGAGCCACTGCTCCAGCTCCTGTCATTGACTTTTCATGTGACCATTTAAAATCATGTAAGTGTCCTGTGTCAACATTTGCAAAGTCTATGATGCTGCACTGTATAAGGAGCTCACAGTTTAGTGATAGAAGAAAAACTCCCCCAGGGGTGGAAATCACAGAAATCATGTGTATTCATCTTTGTTTTCCCTTGCTTAAACACACGAGTTACTCAGAAAATGTTGACTCAAACAATTGGAAAGAAAAATACAATATAGGGCAGGTTGAAATTCTGTGAGATCCTTTTGAGAATAAATTTATATTAATTTAATATATTCAGCTCCATTCTAAAGGCAATGTTGAGAGAAGGCCTGTGGGGCTGTATGCTCTTCAGAGTAAGGGGAAGTATTGAGCTGAATATAGCATGAGAGGATTAAAAGATATGTATTTTTAATAGGCACACTTTTTGCTCAAATATAGGCTACAGTCAGTATGTGGCTGAGCTGTGATCTGTCTCTTGTTAAGGGGACTCCAGTGTACCCTTTCAATTACCTTCACACTTACAGAAGGTTTTAAGAGCTTGGCCACTTTCCACATGTCTGAAAGCAACTCTGCATTAGATGTGAGAAAAATGTGGCTGACTTTAAATTTTGGCAGAAAGAGAATGGGACAGCAGCAGAGATTGTTCATGTATGGCTGATGCTACAAAGGACTGTGGATTTTAGTTACGGAAATTTAAAGATCCAGAACAAGATCTTTCTTTTAATTGTTTTTGTAGGGTGTCCTGTCCCATTTCTTTTCCCATCTCAAGAAGTAAGAGGCATCCCAATGTGGAAAACATGAGCAAGGAAGGAGGGGGTCTGTCTGTTCAAAGTTTAGTCTTGATGATGATACCAGTGGTGCTGATATGAGGTGGAAATTATGATTCGTTTTTTGTACCAATGACAAATATGGGTTTCCTTTTTCTTTGAAAAGGGAGTCACTTCTTTCTGGACCTTTATTTCCTTCTTAAGTCACTGCTGAGGCATTCACAAACCAAGTCAACACTGATATTTTTATTCACCAAAGGATAACAAAGCATCCACTAACAGAAGCAGCTTGATAGTGGTAAAAAGCATGGGATTCAGAGAACTTGCATTTAAGCTCTGTTCATGACCAATAGAATAATCTTTGTGAGTCTCTCTTTCCTCATCTGCAAAATGGGGTTAATGGAGGATTTCATCTGCAAAGTGGGGATCATAGATTAAAAGGGATGACGCCAGCACATTATTCCCAAAATAAACACGAATTCAATCTTAACAAAAATATTATGACTGTGTGGTGACAACCAAAACTTTTCTCCTTTTGCCGTCAGAAATGTCCTTGGCAGAATTCACGCTCTTGTTCCTATTGCACGTTCTTTGGTGGGGCCCCAGCAACACTGCTGTAACTTCAGGATGCATGGCTGCAATTTCTGTTCAGCTTTCTTTCCCAAGGGTTCAAATAAAAAGCCGGTATAAAGAAGGCACAAAAGTACAAAGCAAAAATCTCACTAGATGCCATCAAACCTTGGAAAGTCACATAAAGGAAGAAAGACTGCCGCTGAGGAGGGGAAACAGCTCTTTCTGGGCATCATTTCTGTTCTTCTGAAAAAAGCCCCGATGTTGCAATATTTTTCAAGGCAAAATACCGTCCCAGATGGAGGAAACACTGTCAGGCAGAAAAGGAGATCCGTGGGGTTCCGAGGCAGCCTCGGGAAGGGGTGGCGCGCCAGGGGCTCAGAGCCGCCCAGTTCTGTGCTGGGGGCGGGCGAGTCGTGTTTCCACGGAATGGAGAGGTCCCCACGCGGGAAGCCTCGGCTCCCCTCGCAGTCCCTAACCCCTGCCCTCCCTGTCCTTGCGGACCCCACAACGTGGTGAGACTGCGGTGCCTTTAAGACTTTTGCAGGCTGCACATGCTCAGCTCTTTGTGTGTAGTTGGAGTTTTCCTCTTTTAAGAAAATAAAAAGAAGAAATGGACAGGAGGGTGGGGGAAGCGCTAGGGAAAAAGAGCTGCACTTTTGCAGCTGTAGACGGCGGACGTCGAGGGCCCCTTCTCTGCCGAAGCCTGTCCGAGTCTTTTATTTGCGGAGCTGCAGAGGCTCGCGCTGCGGGCGGGGCCGGCTTCCCCGCGCGCCGAGGAGAGGGCACCGCGGGCGCGCGGGCCACACCTGGGGTCCAGGCGCCCCTCCGCTCGCGGGCCGCGCGGGGTGGGCGCGCGCGGGGGGAGTCCCGGGCCCGTGTCAGGGCGGGGAGAGACCACGCCGCCGGCCGGGGGGGTGCAGCGTGCACACGCGCGAGGGTGCGGGGGCGACCCGACGCGCCGCGGGCCCCGGCCACGGTCCCCGCGCTGGCCAGCGGCTCGCGAGGGAAGATGGCTGCTGGGGGCCCGGGGAGCGCCGGGCGGGCGGCGCGACGCTGACCGCCGCCTCTGCGTCCCCCCCTCCCGCGTGGGCGCGCCCACTTCGGGGCTCCCGCTCGGCCCCCGCCCTCCCCGGCGCGCGGCGCTCGGAGCCGCGGCAGTTGGCGCGGGCCGCGGGCGAGGCGGGGCCGCGCGCGGGGCCCCCTCCCCCGCGCCGCCAGGTCCTCTCCGGAGCGCCGGGTGCAGCCTGCGCTGCCCGCTCCCTGCCTCGGGCCCGCTGCGGACAAGGTCAGAAGGCTGGGCGGCGATGCCCGAGGGCGCCTGGAGGCAGCCGAGCGGAGGCGACGGCGGTCGGGATCTGTCCCTCCTGACTGGAGAGCGGGACTGGGGCTGGCGCCGGTGAGGAGGAGGAGAGGCGGCGGCGCGGGTCTCTGCGGCCGGGATTCCCCTCCGGAGCATCACAGTCCGCGCCCGCGAGCGCAGTCCCGCCAGGCAGGGGCGCCGGGAAGATGGAGCCGGGGGCCCGGGCCCGCATCGGCCCCCCGCAGCCGGCCGCCCCGGGGCTGTGGAGGGCTCGGCCGGCGGGCGGCGGCGGGGGCGCCTCCTCCTGGCTGCTGGACGGGAACAGCTGGCTGCTGTGCTATGGCTTCCTCTACCTGGCGCTCTACGCGCAGGTGTCCCAGTCCAAGCCCTGCGAGAGGACCGGCTCCTGCTTCTCGGGCCGCTGTGTCAACTCCACCTGCCTCTGCGACCCGGGCTGGGTGGGGGACCAGTGCCAGCACTGCCAGGGCAGGTTCAAGTAAGTGCTTTCGCCCGACCCCGAACCTCAGTCCGGTCCAGCTGCGGTCGCGGCCGACCTGTCCCCAGCCCCCCGCCGGCCGGGAGCGCGATCCGCAGGTCACCGGCGTCCCGGGGCTCTCGGGCCCGCGAGGGCACAGGCAGCAGAGCCGCGGAGCCTTCCCGAGGCTTCCCGGTGCCCGCAGTGACTTCTGATCCCCAGCGCGGCGCGAACGTTTTCGCACTCAGTCGCGGTGCCCAGCACCATTGTTGTTAGGACAGAGTCTTTTTTTAATTAGAAAATTTGCAAACAACTCATGAGATAGACGCACAGTATGAAAAATGTCAACACAGAAGTGTAAAGGTTTAAAGTTGCGGTCTACCAGTACCTGCGCCCCCATCCCACTCTAGACGTAGCCCCTGCTGACGTTTAGTTTAGTGACCAGGGATCTCAAGAAGTAGGGTTTAGATGGACTTCAAAGTGCCAAACGCTGTCCTGAGCGTTTTAGGTTATCCCATTTGCTCCTCTCAAGAACTCTATGGTTTACAGAATTCCTGCTCCGGATACACAGAGGGAAATCCAGGCAACGAATTCAACTTGCTCAAGGTTACACACTAACAAGTGCTCGGTGGTGGTTCCAAATTATCCGGAATCGTGCACTTTTAGCGAATAGATTTCCATTGAGACATACAAGGGTGGCTTTCGGTTAGGTAAAAGATGAACTACCAGGATTTTTTTTAATGTAGTGAAGGAAACGAAGTTTTCTAAGGGGTTAATTCACTGTCAGGTATGGCGTGGGAACTCACTTGGGTTTTCCGAAGCTCAAGGTGCCCCTGAGAAGTTTGCTTCACAGAGGCAAAGATACTTTATCCCTGTTGGTTGATGTTTATTAGGTTACTGACTTAAAAAGAAATGGGTGGGTGCGGGGGAGCAACAGATAAATTAGTCGAGGCCAAGAATGTAGCCTTTTGACAATTTGCAGGTAACCATTAAGACTTTCAGCTTCTTAGCCTTCCAGATACTTAATCTGAAGTTTGCTGATCGGGTTTATGACTGTGAAATTACACTATGTAGGTCGCTAACTTTGATAGTGAGGATAATAGCAAAATTTGGGTGAAATATCTTGGAGTCTAAGGCAAAGATAAGAATAGAGTTTACCATACTAATATATTCTAGGAGAATATCCTTATAGTTTAAACACAGCATATTTTTTCTTTCTTTCATTTTTGTTGTTGCTGGTTAAAACAATGCTCCTTTAAATTCAATGTAAGTATGTTTTTAAGATGGCACTTTTATCCTTACCAACAATGTGAAGAAATTTGAAGACAGGGTTTTTGAGGAGGTAATTAAAGTCAAATGAGAACATAAGGTTGAGGCACTCATCCAAAGTGACTGGTGTCCACACATGGGACATAAGAAAAACATGCGCAGACCAAGCCAAGATGGTGACTGTCTAGAAACCAAGGAGGTCAAGACCACCGGCAGCTAACATTTTCTTCTTGGATTTCTAAGTTACGTTAATGTGCTAAATGAATTTCCATTGTTTATACCACTAAAAATAAAATGGCACTTTTAAGTTTTAGGTAGATTTTGCTATTTAAATTACAGTAACTTTTGGAAGTGAAATAAAGTGTTTTCAGGGTTCATACCTTCACAAGTTAGTATAGTTTAAAGAGTACATTTAAAGATTCTATGTGAGAAATGCTGATTAAAAGTGTAAAAAATGTTTTAAGATGAGAAAGATCTTATTGAATGGTGTCTTTAGTACCCTTGTTTGCTGAAGTGTTTTTAAACTTTGGCTATGACAACAGCAGCCAACCTTTTTACCTGCCTGGCAAGAGGGAATGTGAACATCTGAACTGAAAGCCAGCAGTGAAAAGAACTTCCTTCATTTCCCCATCTTTTTATACATAGAGAGGAAGATTGATTCACATGCAGTTTAGGTATTTTGGCCTTTGTATGGGCATATTTGCTGATTTGTCTAAAAAGGAAGTAAATTGTTGTAGTCCTGTGAAGCTCATGCATTCTCTATGTTTTATAGTGGGGGAATTTGTTAATCAGCCAGATCAGCAGCCTATGACCTCATTAGCAGATGTTGTCCCAGTTAGCAGGAGAGATCACAGATCAAGTTAAAAGTAGCCTAAGTAACATTGAGAGATGGTGTTTTTAAACAAAATGCATTGTTAAGTAAAGAATAGGTTTTTAATGTTGATATGGTTAAACAATAAACCCTGAATTAATCATTGAGTATCCATAAGTTCCTTGGAAGTTATTATTTCCTATGATTCATTGTACTCTATTGGTAAATGCCTTTTCACTTCTCTGTGGAATACAAGCTATTAATTATTAGAGTAAATAAAAGTGGTGCAGCTGTCTCTCTTATGTATACTCTTAGGGGTAAAGAGAATGTATTTAATGTTATAGAGAAGGATCATATTTAGAAAAGAATTCTTCCTGGTAAAATGTACATGCCAAGCTGTGAAAAGGTTTATTTGAAGATGGTGATTTGTTTTATTCATTATTTGATGTAGTAACAGTGGGAAAGAACTTAACTACAAATTCTCACTTCTCTAATTGCCTTGGAAATCTTCTTACAAAACTGAAGGACAGCAGCCTTACAAATAAACATCAAAAATGATTGATCAATCTTGGTAAGCAGGTGTCAAAATTAATTGGTTGGTTCCATGGTAACTTCGGTATTTTCTACTTTAGGGTTTCACTAGGGAATAAAAGTATCCTTCAAATGCTTCTTTAGAATGGAAGATTGATGGTTGGGGGAAGAAATGCAGAAGCAAATATGGTATAAGAAGTGATACTTCACTTTTCTTAGCATTGATTCCAGTCTTCTGTTTTCCTTTGAAAAGATCTATTCACCACCGAGTAGAACAGGTGAACAGTGATCTTTGTTTAGCTGAGACTAAAGGTCTTAGGAGTAAGAATCAGAAAGGACAGTACCAGTTTGAAATATATTCAAGGGTATGATAGACTAACTCAAATTACATTTGAATAGCTTAGTATAGAATTAAGCTTGAAAACATCTGGCTATAACATATTTGAATGACATTTTTAGAAGATAGTTTAGAAATATTTTTGTAAAGCACTTGAGATTGTATTTATATATATTTATGTTTTGTTCTTAGACATTTTCTGGGTAATATGACTTTGGGGCTTATAACTATAATTTCTCTTAGGTAAACAGATAATCTAATGCCTGAAGGTTGTAAAACATTTTACTGTATTGTGAATTATTTGTAAGTGTTAAATTTATTATCATATTTGTTGAATGTTTTTCTAAAATCATCTAATAATTCTTATTCTTTTTGTATATATGTATATTTTAATGTATTAGGTTAGTCAAACTTGGATACTGAATTTCACATTTATAATGAAACTTCTGTTTCTGGTGACAGCAGAATGAAGATATAATACCAGGAATTATAAACAAAAAGAGGCAATATTAAATATGTAAACATTTTTCTAAGCTACAGTTTAAAAAACATATGGAATCTTTTCTATTAATTGTAGGGAAACTCAGTAACTATAAAGTTAGAATGTTTCCTGGCCCCAGGATTTTACTTCAAAGTAAGAATCTAATAGATAATTTATATTTATGGATTCCTTTTACAGTATTAAAGGGCTGGAGCGGTGGCTCAGTGGTGAAAGTGCTTTCTTGGCATGTGCAGGAACCTGGATTTGAACCCTTGCACCACATACACAACTAAGTGTTGGAGAAATGGAAACCAGATGAAAAAACTAAATAAAACTGATTCTCTCTTGCTCTTACTCTATCCCTCCCTCTCTCTCTCTCTCTCTATATATATATATATATATATATAAATTATCATATAATATTAATTTAGAATAATTCAAAAGGACTGTTTCTAGGATTCCAAGTTGATAAAGTGGATTACTTATAATAGCATGTTTTTGGAGAAAGGTGTTTCCCTGATTCGGCTTCTGCAGCAGATTAGAGGTACCCCTTCTTTCTTTGTATTTTAGAATTCCTTGAAAATGTTGCTTTCCTTTTTATCTCAGGGCATTTTACACTGTTTACTTCTTTGAGCCCTTGTTCCTATCTGGTCTCTGCTTGGATAAATACTGATTAGCTTTCTAATGTTAGCTTAAATGCTGCTTTCTAAAGGAGGCTTCTCTGACTCTTGAGACAAGGTTATATGTTATTATAGACTCTTATGGCACAGATTTTCCTTCTTAGTACTTTCAAAATGAAGGACTTAATTACAGTTGTAATTTAAGTTAAAGAGCTGTTAAACTGACATACCATACACTATAGTTTAAAATGTATGATTTGAAAATTTTTGAAATTTATAATTTGGTAAGTTTGTGTTTTATATGTACCTCTGAAACTACCACATAAAAATAAAAAATATCCACACCAAAAGTTTTTAATTCCTCCCTTCCCATTGCTGCTTCTTGTCCCTGAGTAACTATTGATTTGATGTCTCTCAGTATTTATTTGTAACACTTTTCTAAAATTTTATTTAAGTGGACTCTTACATTAGGTACTTCTCTTTGCTTGTCTTTTAAATACAGTGTACTCGTTTTGAGATTCATCAGTGGTGCATCAGCATATTTCTTTTTATTTCTGAACATTGCCCCAATGTGTGGATATACCACGATTTGTTTCTCCCTTCACCTGATGCTGGGTGTTTAGATTATTTCTATATTTTGACTTTTCCATATAAAATTGCTGTGAACTTTCATGTACAAGTATTTTTTTTAAGAGAGAGAGAGACAGAGAGAGAGAGAAGGTGGGGGGAATCAGTTTTATTTAGTTTTTCATGTGGCTTTCGTTGCTCTGACACTTTGTTGTGTATGTGTTGCTGGGCTTCAAACCAGTGTCCTTGCACATGCCAGGCAAGCACCATAACTGTTGAGACACCACTTCAGCCCTGTGTACAGGTCTTTGAATGAACATATGCTTTTATTTCTCTTGCGGAAATACCTAAGAGTGGAATGGCTGGAACATATGGTGTATATGTGTTTAACTTTTTAAAAAAGCTGACAAACTGCTTTCCAAAGTAGTTGTATCATTTGTGTTCTCATCAGGGTATGAGTGTTCTGATTAATTCACATCCTCACCAGTACTTGGTGTGATTAGTCTTTTTAAGTTTTAGATCCAGCATTTTGAGTAAATGAGTAATACCTCATTGGGATTTAATTGCATTTCCTTAAGGACTGATGATGGTGAGTATCTTGCCATGTGTTTACTTGGTATCTGCGTGTTTTCTTCAGTGAGGTGTCTGTTCAGATCTTTTTGCACAATAAATTTTTTCTGTCACTGTTGATTTTTACGAGTTCTTTACACTTTCTGTATACTAATTTCTTATTTCTGCCAGGCTGGGACTGTCTTTTCATTCTAACAGTGTTTTTTCAAAGAATAGAAGTTTAAAATTTCATGATTTTGATGCTGGAGTTACTTCTGGCGCCATAGAATGAGCTGGGACTCTCCTGATTATTTGCTGGAAAAGTTTGTGTGGTTGTGGAATTACTTCTTTATTATGCATTTGGTAGAATTTATGCTCACACACAGCATGTATATAGGTATAAAATATTCCTTCAATTTATTTAATATATACAGGGCTATGGGACCTGAGTTCTTTAAAAATTATTGTCAGGCTATTGTCTGTTTTTGGTAACTATTCCATGTACATGTGAAAAGACTGCTATTGATGGTGGAGTGTTAATACTTTCAGTTAGGCCAAGTTAGTTGATAGTTTTGTTCCAGTCTTCTACAATCTTTCTGATTTCCTGTCTGCTTTATCAGTTGTCAAGAGGGCATTGAAATCTTCCTTAATAATTTTGTATTTACCTATTTCTTCCTGCAGTCATATCTGTTTTTGCTCCATGTATTTTGAAGCTCTGTTAGGTATATAAAATTTTTGATAATGTTCTTTTGGTAAATTGATCCTTTTAACATTATGAAATGACAGTTGAAAAGACTGTCCTTTTCCCACTGATGTCTTTGCACCTTTGTTGAAAATTAATAGGATATCTCTACCTGTGTATCTGTTTTTTGACTCTCTTCTGTTCCATTCATTCATTTGTTTGTCATTTTGAGAATTCCCCACCAGCTTTATATCTGTGTCTTTGTAGTAAAATTTGAAATTGGATGATATCATTCCAGCTTTGTTCTTATTTTGAGAATTCACTTGTTTATTCTAGTTCACTTGCTTTTCCATATAAATTTTAGAATCAGTTTGTAATTTCTAAAAAGAAATGTTGCTGGCATTTTGGTTGAGATTGTGTTTGATGCAATTGGTCATTTTAGGAAGAATTGATAATCTAGATAATATTGAATTTTATAGTCCACCGATGCAGTATAATTGCTTTATTTAGGCTTATATTCATTTCTTTGCACCAGTGTTTTGTCATTTTCAGTTATAGATCCTTTATATACTTTGTTAGATTTATACTGAAATATGTTTTTTGATGTTATTGTTACTGATAGTATTTCTTTTGTTTTAAACTTCTGTTCTTTATAGAATTTAAAAGGATAGAAAGGGAATATTATGAAGAACCTTATGGCCATAAATCTGCAAACTTAGATGAAATGAATCAATTCCCTACATGACATAAATTACCAAAACTCACTCAAAATGAATATTCCTAATATTTTAAAGGTATTGAATTAACAGTTGCAAACCTTCTTGGCCCCTTTTTTTTTTTAATTTTTGAGACAGGATCTCACTAAATTTCTTAGAATCTTGCTAAGTTGCTGAGGCTGACTTTGAACTTGTGATCCTCCTGTCTCAACCTCTTGGGCCACCACAGAGCTTCCTACAAAGGAAATTCCAAGCTGAGAGATATCACTTGTGAACTTTCCAAATATTCAAGGAGGAAGTTAGTACCATTTCTACAGAAGAGGGATCATTTCTCACTCAATTGATAAGACTAAAATTACCATGATAAGAAAACCAGAAACTCTGCAAGAAAAGAGCAGTATCTCTTGTGAACACAGAAGCAACAGTCTTCTCTGTGTGTGAGGCCCTCTGTTCAGTCCCCTGTACTGCAGAAATCTTCAATACCATATAAACTCAAATCCAGCAGTACTAAACGTGTAATGCACTGTCACCAAGTGGGGTTTGTTCCAGGACTCTAAGACTTATTAAACATTGAACTTTCTCTTTGTTGATGTGCTGTCTTCCATTCCTGATGTTGGCAGCTTGTGCTTTCTTACTTATTTAGGCAGGGCAGGCCGCTGCTTTTTTCAGAAACTACATTTGATCTCGTTGACCTCTGCTGCGTTTTCTTTTGCTGTCTTCAGTTTCATTGATTGCTGCTTCATTTGATTTTAGTTTGATTTTGTTTTGCTAGTTTCTTAAAGTGAAAGCTTAGATCCTTAGAGATGTTTCTTCCTTTCTAATAAAAATTATTTTAATGCTCGACAGGTTCTTTCAAGACCCACTTTAGCTGCCTCTCACATATTTTTTGATATATTTTATTCAGTTCAGTATGCTTTCTAATTTCCCTCTTTGACCCGAGGCTTATGTATAATTCTGTTGTTTAATTTACCAGAGATTTTTCTCTTATATCTAGTTAAATTCCATTATGTTTGAAAAGCACTCCATGTATGACACCAGTTCGTGGAAATTTGCTGTGAATTCTTTTCTGGACAAACCACGTTGTGCCTTGGTGAGAACTGCATGTGCAGTTGAAGTGAGTTGGCGCAGGCTGCTTGCTGGGTGTTGCTCAGGTCTTCTGCCTTCCAACAAAGAAGTGTTGATGTGTCCATCCACAATTGTGACTTTGTTTGTGGTTACACTTCTATTGGTCTTATGTCCTGTACTTTGAAGGTTTTTGGTAGGTGCGTACGTAATTAGGATAGTTTGTCTTGTTGGTAAACTTACCTTTTCATAATTGATGATTCTTCGGTAATTCCTGCAGAACAGCGACTGTCAACCCAGTATAACTCAGCCCACAGATGCATACTGACAGATAAGAGCTGAAGTGTTAAAGTGCTGAAGACTTTTGGTTACTGTTCTTAGAAATATTCATCCTGAAAAACTACTTTTTCCTGCCAGCAATTTGAAGATGGGATTGGGAGAGATTTGTAGTAGGAATGCAACCTTTTGAGTGGATACTGTACTAATAATACTATCAGAAGTTGTAATGTTTTTTTCATGTACTCTAGTAAGTCATCTTGGGTGCCACTGCACATTGGAGGTCACTCTTTATACAAGTTTTATCCTGAACACAGAATCATTGCCTCCACAAGTTAATATTTTACCTAAGATTCTATATAGTGCTACTTGGTTTGGCCATCACCATATACTAACTAAAATAATTATATTAAAGGATTGTATTAAAAAGCTTCTTTTAATTTGGAGAGAAATGGTGATGGTCTTACTACTGTCATCCTATAATTTAAGAATTTCCACTGAAATTAATCTATAGGTTTGGTGCAATCCCTATCAAAATTCCAGTGTCATTCTTTCACAGAAATAGAAAAAATAATCCTAAAATTTTTATGGGACTACAAAAGACCCTAAATAGCTAAAAAAATTTGAGGGAAATAAAAAGCTGGAGGCCTAAGACTATGTTAGGAAATCATAGCAGTTACAGCTCATACTATACTATAAAAGCAGACATTCTAACAGTGGAACATTATAGAGAACCCAGAAATAAATCTGGGCTAATTTATTTATTTCTTTATTTTGTTTAAGAGAAAGAGTCAATTTTTTTTAATTTACTTTTTTCTGAATTTTATTTTTCCAGCAGTTGTGTATGTGGTCCTGGGGTTTGAACCTCGGTCCTTGTGCATGCCAGGCAAGCATTCCACCACTGAGCCACCACTCTGGTCCCTGACCAATTGATTTTTGACAGAGGGGCCACAAATATACAATGAGGGAAAGGGCAGTCTCTTCAATAAATGGTGCTGAGAAAATCACCTTTGTACATGTAGAAGAAAGAGGACCCTTATCCTTACATAGGAATCAGCTTGAAATGTATGAGACCTAAATAAATGTAAGACCTGAAACTAAAATCAGTAGAAGATAACAGGAAAAACTACATGACATTGGTCTGGGTAGTGACTTCATTGAGACCCTCAAAGCATAGGCAACAGAAGGAAAAATCGGTAAGATTGAGTAAAACTGAAAAGCTTCTGCACAGCAAAGGTAATTAACTGAGTGAAGAGAAAACTCAGATTGGGAGAAAATATTTTTAAGTCATACATCAGATAAGGGGCTCATATTCCGAGTACAACACGCTTCAGTACACGTGTACACTGTAAAAGAACTCACACTGCTTAATAAGAAGAAAAATGTTATGGTTTTAATATGAGGTGTCCCCCAAAGGCTCACGTGTGACGATTTGGGAAGGCTGAGGTGAAATGATTGGGTTATAAAAGCCTTCAACCAATCAGTGAAAGATAGGGCTTAACTGGCGACAGTAGCTGGTAGGATGTGGCTGGAGGAGGTGGGTCCTTGGGTGTGCTTCTGGGAATATGTCTTGTATCTGGCTGGAGCGTTGCTCTCTGCTCTGCTTCTCCGCGTGACATCTTTAGCTACTTGTCTCTCTTGAGCCGGGCCTGCACTGTGCTGTCCAGCCTCACCTCCAGCCGGGAGGAATGGAGCCGGCCTCCTGTGGACTAAGACCTCCGAAACTGTGAGCCCTCAAAATAAGCATTTCCTCCTTGAAACTGTTGTCAGGGCTTTTCGTTGCAACAGCAAAAAGCTGACTAAAATAACAAATAGCAAATTAAAAAAACAGGCAAATAACTTGAGTGGACATTTCTTAAAAGACATACAAAAAGCCAAAAATAGATTTTAAAAAATTCTCAGCACCATTAATCATTAGGAAAATGCAAATTAAAACCACAATGAGATCAACTCACATCTGTTACGGTGACTGTTATAAAAAAGATGAATGGTAGCAAGTGTTGGTCAGATTGTGGAGAAAAGGGCATCCCTGAGCACTATTAGTGGGATCATAAAATAGTACTGGCCATCTTGGGAATAGCAGGGAGCTTAATCAGATAACTGAAAATAGAATTACCATATGATCCAGCAATCCTACTCCTAGGAATACGTCCAAAGAAGTTGAAATCAGATATTGAATAGATGTCTTCACCCCCATGTTCACTGTAGCAGTATTTCTAATAACCAAGATTGGGAGGAACCAAAGTGCTCATCAGCAAGTTAATGAACTTTTAAAAAGTGGCATATACACACTGTGGAATACTGTTGAGCCTTAGAAAAGGATGAATGGAATTACGTTTTTTGTTACAACCTGGATGAATCCAAAGGATGTTATAGAAAAGTTAAATAAGCCTGGCACAGAAAGGCAAATAACTCATAGTCTCACTGAAATGGAAGCTAAAAATTTGGATTTGTAGAAGTAGAAATGGTGGTTACCAGAAGCTGAAGGGGTTGGATTGGATAGGAAAGGGAGAAATGTTGTTCCGAGGGTGGGAAGTTACAGCGAGGAGGAGTAAGTTCTGGTATTCTCTTCTACAACATGGTGACTACTATAGTTAATGTAGATTTCAGAATTGCTATGGGAGTGGATTTTGACTGTTCTCATTACACAAACGAGGCATGTGAGGCAGTGGGTATGTTAATTAGCCTGTTTTACACTTAATTTACAGTGTATGCATGTACTGAAGCACCACATTGTACCACAAAAGTGTAGATCTAGTATTTGTCAACATAGGTAAAGAAAAAACAAAAAGAATCAATAAATTGGGAAATTGTATTTAAACCAGCAAACCTCGTTTCAAAGGACTTCCATGTGAAGATGGCTTACGAAGGCAACCGTGCATGAAGGCTGCCCCTGATTGGATGTGACTATTCCTTGATTGTGGAGATCTCCCGTCCCTAGACTGGAGTTGGCAGAGAAAACCTGTTTGTGGTAGGAGGGGAAGGTGCTCTTGGTAGACTGGGGATGAGGGTGAAGGTGGGGAAGGAGTTCAGGGACTTCAGTGAGTACAGTTTCCTTAGAAGTCCAAGCAGGTGTCCCAGTGAAGTGAAACGAAAGGCAACAGTTTGCAGTTTCAGGTTTTCCTGTTGTGTGCACTTAGAGGGGCGTAGAGCAGGCAAGGTGGTTGTGGTAGCTCTCAGAGGGCTCCTGTGTTTGGAGGAAGGCAGGCTTTTTTTTTTTTTTTTTTTTTAAACTAAGGGTAAGGCGTTGGGAACAGAGAAGAGGACTGGGCAGTTGAAGGAAGCAAGGTTCTAGAAGGTGGACTATAGGGTCAGAAGTGTTGGCAGAGGATGAATCAGGAGCCTCAGGATTCGATGCATGCTGTGATCCTGGGGGAGTTTTGTATGTGGCCGTAGAGAGGAGCAGGTTCCTCATCTGCAGTTTGGGAGGTAGTCCCCACTCAGATGGTCCTCGATTAAATTGTGCGTATTTGGAAAGCAGCGCTGCATCTCCAGCTTCATTTCCTTATAAAAAGAGGCATATTTCTTTACTGTGTATTAAGGTGCTGTTTGAATATACTAAACTTTTATTCTTTCTTTTTAAAAGAAATGGAAATAGAAGTAGCTAGGTAGGGTAGGTTCATGGAACAAATTAGAATTTTCTTTAAAATTAAGTCCGTGAAGCACAGAACCATTTATCACATAGGCCAAATTTGTGTTTTTACTTTAAATTAAGACATATATGTAAAATTAGGTTCAGCTCTTGATTTTGGAAGCTTTTACAATTTGAATTACAACAGTATTTTGATTTTAAAGACTTGTTACACCTGTAAAGTAGAAACTGAGAAGGATTTTTTGATGAACAAACTTTATACAGGGTTTGCCCTTTGCTATTTGGGTTTTGCAAGTATGGAAATAGTATTTAAGGTGGTAATAGTGAAATTTCTAATTTTTTCTTAATCTTTTCTACTTGTTGAGACATCACTTTCCTTGTTTCCTTTACTTTCCTTCTGTCATTTCCTTAGTTCTTTGAGCACATTTAAGGCAGTTGATTTAAAGTATTTGCCTACCCATGTCTTTCCTCAGGGAGTTTTATTAATTTCTCTTGTGACTGAGCCATGCTTTATTATTTCTTTGCATGCTTTGTAATTTTTTTTTTGTTGGAGGTGGGGCATTTGATCTTTATAATGTGGTAGCTAGAAATCACAATTCTTCTCTGTCCTTAGGGTTTATATTTGTTGCTTGTATTGGGTAGTAGTTGTTTGTTTAGTGACTTTTCTAACTATTTCATAATGACTGTATTCTTTACTGTGAGTGGCTTTTGAAGGCTCCACTCCTTTTTATCTAGTGGTCAGCTGGTATTTTGACAGAGATTTCCTTGATTGCCTAGTGCCAAGAAAGAATGAAAACCTTCTCAGCCTTTGCAGATGGGCTCATGTGGTGGGGTGCACCTTGAGTGTGTAGCCAGGATGCTCACACTCTGCCTTCAGAGCCCTTCCACAGAGGTGCGACTACTGGCTTGAGAAGTTGGTCGAGGGGTATGGGAGTGGTACAGAGGTCTAGAGGATCTGAGCATAGCACCAGCAGCACCAGCTGCTGCACTCAGCTGTGTCTATTTTGAATGACAAAATTATTTTCTAAAGTAGTTATACTGAGTTTTCTCCACCTCCTTGCCAATGTGTGGAATCGTTATATTTAATTCTAGCCCTTCTGTTGGGTGTGAAGTTGTATAACGGTGGTTTTATTTTTCATACCCTTGATTATTTGTGTACTGGTCTGGAAACAATCAATCAGGAAAGAGATTCATAGTTTTAACAGGGAAAGTTTAATGTAAATGAGAATTAAAGA